>CAUYON010052792.1:0-21055 GCA_963573935.1 Arctocebus calabarensis
GATCCTATAATTCCTTTACTAGGTATATATCCAGAAGACCAAAAATCACATCACAATAAAGATATCTGTACCAGAATGTTTATTGCAGCCCAATTCATAATTGCTAAGTCGTGGAAGAAGCCCAAGGGCCCATCGACCCACTAATGGATTAATAAACCGTGGTACATGTATACCATGGAATACTATGCAGCCTTGAAGAAAGATGGAGACTTTACCTCTGTTGTGTTTACATGGATGGAGCTGGAACACATTCTTCTCAGCAAAGTATCTCAAGAATGGAAGAAAAAGTATCCAATGTACTCAGCCCTACTACGAAACTAATCTATAGCTTTCATATGAAGGCTAAAACCCAGTTATAGCACAAGAAATGGGGAAAGGGGTAAGGGAGAGGAGGGGAGAGGGGAGGATGGGTGGAGGGAGGGTGATTGGTGGGATCACACCTACGGTGCATCTTAGAAGGGTACAGGTGAAACTTACTAAATGCAGAATATAACTATCTTCATATAGTGATTAAAAGGCCATGAAGGCTATGTTAAATAGTTCAATGAAAATATTTCAGATTGTATATGAAGTCAGCACATTGTGCCCAGTGATTGCCCCAATGTACACAATTGTGATTTAATAAAAAGTAAAAAAAAAATTCATCATAAAATTTGGAAAGCACACAAGAAACAAAAAATATTGAGTAAGAGATTACTGAGAGTATCAAGCTATATATTAAAAAGATGTAGGTATTAAAGAGATGCGTAGCTTGTTAAGGTATAGATTTAAAATACTTTAGAGAGCTTCATTTTTTAATCTATTTTCTGCTTTGCAGTTCACATATCCTTCTAGTCTTATACCTATTTGAATTTATTTATGTTTTCTATTTATTTTACTTAGTTAGATCTGTTTGTGTTTATATATTTTATCACTTTTCTTAAAGAGAGAGCACTTGATATTTATGTATTTCATATTTTATTTTTTAATTTATTAATGCTTTGTTTTGTGTTAAATATATTATTCTACTTCCTTTTCATTAATTTGATATTTTTCTCTTAATCATTTGAATGATATGTTTCATTCATCACTGGTATGGCTTGTAATAAAAATACTTAGTATTATAACTTTTACTTGAAAGGGAATATTTATTCTTCTCAAATGTTCACACATAATGCCCTCAATGCTATTATTTTTAAACAGTCTATCACTAATTATTTTAAAATTCTCTGTTTGATCTAAGAGTTATTGAAGGGATTATTTCCATGTGTTAAAAAAAATGATTAAGACTTTTGCTTGCATTTCTATTATTAAGATTTTTAATTTACCCACTTTTGAACTGTTCATTTCTCTTCATATTTTAGTTAACTAGGATTCTTTTAGTCCTTAAAAATAATTTCTGAATGATTTAATTCCCGGATATTGCTTTCCACTGTTTTATTTGTACTTCCTTGTCTTGGCTTTCTATTCTTGCATAAGAAATTACCACAAATTTAGCAGCTAAACCTGAGAAACATTTATCACATTGGTTTCTGCAGTGTAGGACTCTGAGGGCACAGCTCTGCTGAGTTTCCGATTCAGGAACCCACAGGTTATATTGCAGGTACCTGCAGGGGCTGAGACCTCGTGGGAGGCTGGAGGTCTTCTCCAAGTTCACATGGCCATGGGCAGAATTCGCCTCCTTTGACTGTAGGACTCATCATGGCTTGCCTACCAAAGGCCAGTGGGAGAAACTCTTGGAAAAGGATCTTTGCTTGATTACATCAGACCCACCCAAGATAATGTCTCTTTTGATTAAGTCAAAAACAACTGATTGGGAACCTATCAATTGCAGTTTGCAGTTTACAGCTGCAAAATTCCTTCCCCTTTGCTGTGTGGTGCTGGATAATGTAACACAGTCCCACATGCCATCCCATCATATTCGCATCCCCCAATACACACACCTGAGGGATTACTTATTTTTCTCATTTCCACTGTAATATGTCTTTGTCTTTTCATGTCAGCTTTTCCTCCTTCTGGCATTTTACACCAGTTCTACAGACTCCATAGACCTCCCTAAGTGTTGAGGAGAATCCTTACCCCGACCAAGAGAGGAGAAAACGCCTCTGTCCTGGCCCTGGCTGCCCTCCTCCCTCTCTTTCAATACCCCAGACTCCTACCGTATTTCCTCCATTGTTTTTCTCCAAATATGACTTTCGGAGGAGAATCCTTCAGGTTTTAGACTTCATCTTACTATTTCCAGATAGTCATTGAATTTTGATAACATGCTACACAAAGATCTCTTTAAATGCTATTGCAATCTTGCCAGTTTGGTCGTACACAAGAATTAGGTCCTTTTTTGTAGGCGTTGTCTGACCAGTGAGTTATCTCCACTGCTATAAACTCTCTCAGCTATCAGGGAAGGGAAGCGTATCAGGACATAAGCAAAGGTTTGTTATGTGAATGCTCACAGCAGCATCACCGCCTGTATTCAAACTCAGCTTTATTTTATGCTCCACTAGTACGCTGATTTGAAAGTTTATGTAAGACAAAACATGATAATAATCTAGCTATAGAAATTATTGGACTGTCCAGATGAATTTTGAATTGAGGCCTGGACACAGATACTTAGGAATGAAACTCAAGGTTCATTTCTACTGATAAAGACCAGAGGGTTCCCTAGTGACTTAAACTGTGCTCATTAAGAAGTGGAGGGATGACTCTAAAACACCTTAGATAATTCATTTACCTTGAACATCACAAATTTCACCAATGAAACTAATTTTTGACATTTGTTTCTAGTAATGGCAGATTTGATCATTTAAATGAACCCATTTACTGTCAAAAACTAGAAAAGTGGGAAATAATCTTTTTTATAAATTCTGATTTTTGACATTGGAAATTTATATGAAAGTAAAATGAAGAATTACTAGGTCAAGATTATGAAGAGGACAGCTATACAAAGCTTAACTTTTCAAGCCTCTTTTCTTTTAACAGTTTGGCCAGTGCTGAGAAAGAAGACAATGAGGATAAGAAAGGAAACAGCACTTCTGCCCCAAACACAGGACTGGTGGGCAAGGACCAGCATGCAGATTATTTAGGTGACAACCAGGAAAGGACACAACATAAAAGAAAAATACGTACCAATATCCCTTATGAACACAGATGCAAAAACCATCAGTAAGATACTAGCAAACTAAATTCAACAGCACATCAAGAAAATAATCATAATAATCCACCATGACTAAGTGGACTGTGTCTCAAGGATGCAAGGATGGTTCAACATATGGAAATTAATAATGTGATTCACCACAAAAACAAAAGCAAAAACAAAGACCGTTTGACCATCTCGATACACGCAGAAAAAAGCATTTGACAAATTTCAGCACCTTTCATACTAAAATCCCTCAAATGACTAAGCACAGAAAGAACATGCCTCAAACATATGAAAGCTACATATGAAGACCTCAAACCCACAGACAATATCATACTGAGTCAGGAAAAGTTTAAACCATTTCCACTAAGACCCAAATGAGTTTACCCCAAGGTTAAAAATGCCACTATACAGAAATCCTCTTTGTAGAAAAAGAATACCATCTTAGTCTCAAAAAAAATGTCTACAAACAATATTTCAGTTTTTACAAAAGGCAAATGAGAAGACAACATATATGTAGTATAAAAACTGAAGGGAGTAATTATGAAACTACAGAGCTTCCAGATATTAATCAGACACATATTTTAAAATCATTAGGATTATTATGTTCCAGAATGCTAAAACAAACAAACAAATACACAAAAAATAACTGGTCTGGGAATTTTGGTAGAGAGACTGAAATACTTTAAGACGACATAGCAGATTTTTTTTTAAAGAAACAAATAAAAAGCTTAAAAATTAAAAATATTATAACCAAAATTATAAACTCAATGTATATGATTAACAGCTGATTAGACATACTGAAGAGAGAATTAGTCAATATGGAAAAGAAAATAAGCAACAAATTGGACTAAATGAAATTTAAATTAATCTATGAAGTCGGAATCCCAGAAGAAAGAGAGAACAAGTGACCAACTAAATATTTGAGGAGACAAATTAATGAAAAATTTTCAAAACTAAGAAAATACAATAAGAGATTTAAGACAACATAAGAACCACCCCTAGAATAAATGAAAAGAATATAACCTGATGACCTTCAAGTCACTCTGTTAAAAACTCAAAGCCAAAGAGAGATTCTTAAAAATAAACAAAAAAAATGGAGAGATTATGTTTAAATGACTTGGAAACTTGACTGACAGTTGACTTTTTAGTTTAAAAAAGGGGAAATCAGAAGTGAGGAGAATGATATCTTTACATCACTGAAAGAAATAACTCCAAACCTGAAATCATTTATCATGTAAAAATTATCCTTCTAGAATTGAAGAAAACTTAAAAAAATAATTTCAGACAAATTACATCCGAAAGAACTTAAAACAAAGTAAGTATTAAAGGTGTTTTTAAGGGAGAGTCAAAGATTCACACAGGCCTGAAGAAACTTATGCAGATAAATTTTTCCACAAAGAAAAGGATGCAAAAAATATTAAAGAAATCCTTCTGTAGAATAGACTAATTGAAAGGTCACCTCAACTTGTCTTATGAGGCCACCATAACTTTAGTTACAAAATGAGGATATAGTAAGAAAGAAAAATTATAGTACAACTGCACTGTTGAATATAGATTCAAAAATTATAAATTAATACGAAATAAATTCAGTGATATATAAAAATGGCACTATGTTACTACTAAGTTAGTTGTATTCAAAATGCAAGATTGGTTTAATATATGAAAATCAACTATTATCATTCATCATATTAAGGTAATCTAATGAGAAAAATCATGATCATTTCAAGAGATGTAAAAAATTGGTAAAATTCAACAACCTCAAAAGATAAATAAAGAAATAAAAATGAGAAAACAAGGAAAAACACCGGAGCAACCCAGGGGCAATCCCGATGAAGGGTTATGGAAAAATATTATTCTTAAATTAATTATTAATTATTATTAATAATAATTATTATTAATTATTTGCTGAAAGCTGCCTTTTCTGATCTGAGGGAAGTTTTGTTCAATTTTTTGCTGGAGGTCCTAGCCTAGGTTAAAAGCAGGAGAAAAGCAATTAAAGCTAAACTATTGAGAAAACAACCATTAAAACATTATTTTTCAGGGACAATGTAAATACATAACATAGGAAATTCCAAAGAGTCTATAGACAAAATAATATAACAAATAAATAAATTTAATGATATATTGGATATAAAGTAGAAACATAAAATTAATTTATTTCTGCATATCAGAAACCAGGAGCTGAAAATAAAAACTATGAAGAAAGGCTATAATTTATAATAGAATAAATGTTTTATTTATTCTATTTATATATATACACATTTATATATTCTATTTATTGTATTCTGTAAATACAATAATTTATAATAGAATATATTTATAAGCATAAATTTACATAATAATAAAATATATATATATATTCTCCATACGCTAAAATAAAGCATAATAAATGAATTCTCGTGAGAGGAATATAACATTTTTCTAGAATTGAAGATCTGATATTTTAAAAAATCTGACAGTTCTCCCCCAGATATCTAAAAATTCAATGCAATTTCAACAAAAATTCCAACAGGGTTCTTTTGTGGAACTTGAAAATGTGGTTCTAAAATGTATATGGCAATGAAATAGACCAGGAATAACGCATTCTTGAAGAAGAACCGAATGGAAAGGCTTATTCTTAATGGTTAGTGCAATTCATCACAAATTCACAAGCCGGGGTGGTGTTGGCACACAGGTAGATGAAAGACCAGCTTGAGACAGACACGTCCAGAATTAGCTCTTGCTTACACTGGGCACTGGATTTGTGTTAGAGGTGGCACTACAGAGCAGACAGAAAAGAAAGGTCTTTTCAGTACATAAGGTTGAGATGATTCATAAAAATGAACAACTCTCAATTCTATCCCATCCCATAATAAAATAAGTAGATTCAAAGGTAAAAAGCAAAACAGTGTTCTAGAAGATAACACAGTGTATTGGATAATATCTTCATGTCCTTAGGGTAAAGAACACTTTTTAAAACAAGAATGAATGATAAATCAACCTACATTAAAATTAAATTTTTTGGTAAGCAAGAGAAACTGTAAAAAGAATTCAAAAAGGTGTTTGCTTCATTATATAATCAACAAAGGATTCATACCCACTATATGCCGAGGATTCTTAAGACAGGGAAGAAAAAGAAGGACAACGTTGTAGCAAAGTGGTCAAGGGAGTAGTGGGCACACCTGGTCCCACCTGCTCTTTTTAGAGACAGTGTTCTACTGTCTCCAGGTGTTCAAGAATAGGGATTTTAAGTTTTCCACTGTTCTTATTACAAATTTTCTGTGCTCCAGAGCCTTCTTTTTGAGACCCTTCTGATTGATCTGCCTTCTTAGCAGCCTGTGACCCATTCAGAGCCCCACTAGGCCCCAGCAGTGCTCTCCACCCTGTGTGAGCCCTGGGAGGGTGGCCTCCCGTCTGCTCACTAGGCTCTGGCCTCATCCCTTCTCAGCCTTTTGGCTAAGATCGAGTGTAGGCTCCGGCCTCAGCCGTGGCTGGCCACACCCCTCCCACCACCTGCTGGCCCTGGTCCCAGATCCATCTCTCTCCAACACCCATTAGACAGAAGAGGTCGGGCTCTTGAATGGAAAGATGGTCATGAAGGTCCCATCTCCACCTTCCTCCTCCTTGTCCTCTCACTTCCATCCCTGCAGGCTCTTCCGTGATACCTTTCACTAGCTTTGAGCGCTAACAGGCAGAACTCCAGCTTGAATGGTTTCTAGCTAAACCTGCTTCCCTCTTGAAATAGTATTGTCTTGCTGGAGAATTCTAAAAGTCTAGTATGAAATTCAAGGCAGGGCAAAGGCTTTGGGTTCTCGGTGGTCTCGCCTATCCAGAGCACCAAGCCAGACTTTCAGTTTAGCTCTCCTGACAAAATGGGTTGGGAACAGAGGACTGATTAATGACAAGGGGAAATAATAGGGTGATCTTTCCAATTACCACTCTTTCTGGGCATTTGTCCTACGACAGACCCTCAGCTGGCTTTCCTTCCAGTTTCACAAAATCTGAGACCTCTCTAATTGATAGGAAACTGGTGGGTCTCGACCCAGAGGTTGAGAACTGCTGTGTGATGCTCAGGTGCATGTTAACCTGTAAATATTAGAGATGTAAATAAATTTTACCTGGAGGAACACGTAACTCTTAAGGCTTATGGCTCTGGTGAGCTTTAGCCAGTTTTATACCCTCACTGTGTATGTATTCTTACTAAATGCTACTAAATGCTCTTTGAACCGAGTATAGGACCTTCCTAGTTCACTCATTCATTAATGGGTTGAATAGAATCTTTGACCTGAGATTCTTCTGTATTTAGTTGAGAATAATGACTTTAACTATTTGAAATTATATGTTAATATCCCTTCATATAAAAATACCTACCTTAAAAAACAAAAAAAACAAAAAAAAAAATACCTACCTTGACATCAGCCTTACTGCCTCCATTTTTTTTTTCTTTTTTGTAGTTTTTGGCCAGGGCTGTGTTTGAACCCGCCACCTCTAGCATATGGGGCCAACTCCCTACTCCTTTGAGCCACAGGCATCACCTACCATTCTTAAAATCTAGTTCCTCAGCCATTCTTGTTTTTAAAAGTTGCCTTGTAAGAATTATTGATTCCAGCTCTTTGGAGGGAGGATTTCAGGGATCCTATAATTAAGGGGAAAAAGTTTTCTCCTGATTATTGTACTATATCTCTGTCATGTTTGAGTATTACCCCATGACATTGATAGGTCCAGACTTTCTAAACCCCCGTTCCCCTGCTTCCTGCCCATCTACGTCCTTTTCTTGTTTAATCTGAGATGGCTGCATTTCCAATTTTGTGACCTGCACTCTTGGTTTTTGACATTACCCATTGCCAGGTGTCATTGGTGGCTCAGAGGGCCACTCATTTTATTTTGAAGACCATACGCCCTATACTTGCTCTGTAATGAAGCCATCTGAGATCTTGACTCCCAACTGACTATGATCCAATTCTATATGCAAGTGCCCAAGGATGGTCAATGGCTTCCACAAAAGGACCCAAATTCATTAACTACTAGGACCCATAAATTAACTACTAGGAGTAGTTAATTATCCTAAGGAATTGTCGTACGTGTGCCTGGGTGCATGGATGTGTGTGTGTCACTTTCTAACCTGGGTCTAGAGTGGGGATAAAATGAGCTTTTTGTGTGTGGCTCAGTCTATTTCTTCAAACATTCTGAATGAGAATTAGCTTTGATTTTTACATCTATTCATAATGATAGCAGAGGGCAACACACAACAGAAAGGGGGTTGCAAGCTTTCCACTTAGCAATTAATTCTATTATTAAATGCTAAGAAAAAAATAAGTGCCTGCCAGCTGTAGCTTTATTATGTTTTCCTAGAAATAATAATGAGAAGGCTGAAAGTATATTATTTATTTCTCCTTTTCTCCCCCACCCTTGTAGGAGAATTAAAAAAGAAAATCCACGGATGGTTGTTTCTTCCATGGGAAAATAAAATGATTAATTCTACTGTGAGAAAGTGGCCTGGGAAAAGCCTAAAGAAGGGTGGTGGGTGTTCAACGGAATGCTTATTTTTTTATTAATTTTTTTATTTGTTTTTAAAATTGGGCATCTATTCTGAGCCCCAACCTACATGGAATCCTTGATTGCTGTGACATGTACACACCTGAATTAAACTAAAATATGGCAAGTTTCACAGTAGTAAAATAAACAACACCTTTTTGTGGGGCACAAAAGAGGGGGTGTCTGCTTGGTGATAATAGCCAACTTTTGGTGGTGGTGTTAGTCATCAGTTGGAAAATAGTTATTGATTCCTTCTGCTGGCACCATGCCTGGTAAGAAATAGGCTCTCAGTAAACATGAATTGAACCAGAATCGGAGCTCATTTCCTCTTCCCATCCAGCTTCTCTTCAATAGGGAAAGAGGCCACCCCACCCTGCTGAATTCGAATATCACCTTGACTCCAGGGAGGGGGGCAGTGCTCAGCTGGGCTATGCACATCAGTGTTTGCAAAAACTCAGAGGCAGAGTTCTTGCTAATCTGGGCCAAAATCCAAGAGATTTAGATCAACACAGATTATTTTTCTTGGGACATAAATATAAAACTGTAACACGTTGAGACTAGTGTTGGATTTGAGCTAATTGAAATCTGACACCTTGCATTAACTAGCTGTGGAAGTTCAAGGATATGTTATATACCCCTCTATGCCTCAGTTTTATTATTTATAAAATGGGTGATGTATCTCCCTTTTACTGAGATGTGATGAAAACTAAGTAATATGTGGAAGAATGTCTGGTGTATTTTAAGTTTCTAGCAACTATTTTTGTTTTCTGAAGGTTTGTGTTGCTATGATTGTTTAAAAATCTGGTTTGTGTCAATAGAAACTGGATTTTTCTTTCCTCTCCCTCCTACGACACCAGCTAAGTGGGTGTTGCCAAGAAATCATACTCAGTGAGAGGATCTCAGACATCCATGATCATGTCCCTGACCTGGGAGTGTCTCTTCTGGTTGGCCTGATTCAATGCCAATCACGAGAGCTTGTGAGTGAGTCCAGAGTGTCTCATCCTTTCTGATCCCAGTTCAGGCTGTGGGAGTACAAACCTCTGTGTCCCGGCATGGCCGGTGTCACTGTGTCCCCGTAAGCAGAAGTTACTCTACAGTCTTGAGGTTGAAATTGGTAGCTCTTGGGCACGATTTGTTCTGAAGGTCCTTCTTGGTAGCACAGGGTTTTATGTGACTTTTAATTAAATTTGCAGGTCTCTGTTGGAGGAGGGGAAGCACCCTTCACTTTGCTACAGCCACCCACCCGTGTGCCCCCCAGACGGCTTGACTCTCTCCTGAAATGGTGAGCGCTGCGTCCTCCTCCAGCCACATCTAGCTAGGATACCAGAGCCTACTCCTATGCCTTTGGGAATTGATCTATTGGTAATGCCAAGGCAATCATCTACAAATCAATCTCATGCTCCAAGACTCCCTCCCTTTAATGCCTCCCCCTCACTGAAAGAAATGAGAAATGAATCAGTTATGTTACTCCTCTACTTAAATGTGCTTTAATAGTGTTCTATCACCCACCCATTTCCAAACCCCCCTGTCCACCCTCAGACATTGCTAATCTCTGCATCAGCCATTCCAAACTGCTTTCCTTTTCCTAGACATTCACAACTGCATGTGTTTCCACTGCTTGGAAGCCCTCTCAGAACTTTCCAATTAGCAAGCCTTCTCCAAGAAACGATCACGAGCGTTGTAAAATGTTTCCTGATTGATGGCCCAAGAGGCTGATAACTCCTTCTGACTTCTCAGAAGAGTTTTATTTTCCTTATGATGATGATGTTTCCTCTCCTCCTCTTCTTCTAGTACATGTTCCTTGAGAGAGGAGAGCGCTGAGGCATCTCATGGTGCTCGGGGCCGACATGACTGATTGCTCAGCACCTCCCTCCTCACAGAGCACAATTTTCTCAGAGCATAAGTGAGCTTCAGCTACAAACATGCTCAGCTAGAGTTTGCACTAATTAAATGTAGACAGACATCCTCTGCCAAATACAAGGCCCAACCCTCCCAGGAGAAAGACCTTTTCCCTTTAGTCTAGAATGAGGAGTCCTGCGCGGACATGCAACACTGGGGACATCCACAGGGCAAAAGCCACAGCCACGGATTGTGGTGCAGAAAAAGGAGTCAGGGTCCCTAGTGATGCCTGAGGAGCTGCACTAAGCTTGGTCTTTTACCTCCAGATTTTTTTAATTCATAAGAAAAATATACCATGATGTGTCTAAACCAGTGTGAGTTGAGTTTTCAGCTGTTTTCAGTAATTAATTATATAATGGTCAGCAAGTTTTACTGAAGAAATGATTATTTGATCACCTGTTCAACAGCAATATATTAATTTTTGGAGCAACGATCAAGACAACGTTCCAGCCCTTACCGAGTTTGCACTCCAGCAGAGGAGACAAGCGGCGCTTCGACCCATGAGTCCGTGCATCAACGGCGAAGGTAATGTGAGTGATCGTGTGGGGAGGAAGAAACATGAGCAGACAGGTAATGAGATTGACAGGAGAGGAAGGCAGGCAGAAGGACATTCTGAAGAGCTGACAGCTGAAGGCAGAGAAGGACCTCTGTATCCTCCTTTGGAAATGCTGAGCTAGGAGTTGGTGCCAGGAAGAACAAGAGAGCAGGTAAAGAACGGAGGGCAGAGTGTGGGATGGGTGCAGGGAGATGGCACCAGGGTGGAGGATGACTCCATGTGAACCTTGCTCTCCATGTAGTGAGAAGGAAGGGCTAGTGTGCTGGGCATAGTTTAATGCACAGCCCCCAACATGCTTGGCACCAATTGTCGAAGATAGACGACAATTTTCCCATGGGCCCAGGGGGTGAAGGATGGTTTTGCTATCAGTCTGCAGGCAATTGCTGCCCTGTGGTCTCTGTGCCGTCCAACCTCTCTGCTAATGATAATCTGTTTTCGCACCTGCTCCCCAGTGCTGGCATCACCGCCTCGGAGCCACCTCAGATCATCAGGCATCAGACTCTCGTTAGGATGGTGCAACCCAGCTCCCTCGCACGCACAATTTACAGTAGGGTTTGCACTCCTGTGAAAATCTGATGTCACACTGATCTGACAAGAGGCAGAGCTCGGGGGTGATGAGAGTCATGGGAGGTGGCTGTAAATACAGATGAAACTTTGGGCACGGGCCCCCTCTTGTTGCAGCCTAGCTCCTAACAAGCCATGCACAGTATTGCTCTGTGTGGCCCACGGGTGGGGACCACGGGCTTAGTGAATTGATTCATGTTTTTTTAATGGTTATGCTGCTGTGGGAAGACAGACGTCTAAGGGAGGCAAGATTAAGAGCAGAAGACAATGGGGGGTGCAAGGCAGCCCACTGTGAGCAGTCCTTTGGAGTTAAAACCAGGGAGACTTACTCATTTGGAGTTGGAGAAAAATAGGGACATCGAAAATAATGCCCAGATTTTGGTGTGACTGCTTTGCTCAATGTTGGTGATACTTTTATGTTATGGAAAAACTGCAGAAGTCAGAAGTTATTTTGGACATACTAAATTTGAAGTGTCACTTATATAGTCAGATAGAGACCTCAGGTGGGAAATTAAAGAAGCTAGAGATGGAATTTGGGGAGTCATCAACCCACAGAAACAGGGTAAGGTCACCTAATATAGTTGAAGGAGAGAAGAATAAGGGAGTCTGGAGGTACAAAGGTCTTCAGGCGTCCAGGAGAGAAAAAGAAGCTAATAAAGGAACCTGGCGAGGACAGAGCCGTGAGGGCAGAAAGTGAGCGGGCACAGCGATGCAGAGGACACTCCGGGAGCAAGGACGGACATCCTGTTATCGGTTCCAGTGGGAGCAAAGTGAGCGTTCATCCTGACTTCCTGGCAAGAGTCCTTTCTAGAGAGTCCTGAGGACCAGAACTCGGTTGAGAGGGCGATGGAAGGCAGGCCCCAGGGAGGGGCAGAGAATGCTTTCCAGGACGCTCGCCGTCAAGGAGAGAAGGGACGGAGTGGAGCTCAGAGAAATGCCTGGGGACTAAGGGTGTTTCTTTTTAATTGAAAAGTACTGAAAATGTTTCCTACTGATAGAATTGCTCCAATAGAAAAGGTAAGAATGACGCAGAAGAGAGGGGTGGTTTCAGGAGCAAGGTCTGAACTGAAGAAGAGGAGGGAGAGGAAATTTGCCGGCAAGGTCTGTTGTTCATCGCAAGGGGGGACACACGGACGGGCACGGGGCGGGGGCACACGTCTGATGATGGCATGGCTGGGAGCTGCTGCACAGGTGGACAGATGGAAGGAAGGAAAGAGGGAAGGAGGGAAGGAGTAGGGGACCGAAGGAGAGAGGATTCTGCCGTATTTCCTAACTCTCAAAAGCACGTCTTAGAATTTGTCTCAGTGGAGCAAACGACTTTGTGTGAAAGCGCAGTTTGATAATTTGGGGTTTCATAACTGACAAGAGATTTCTAAAACAAACAGACACATGTTCTGCGTTTCCTGGGGTCTCAGCTTCATCTCCTCCCACAGCGGGTATAAAAACATAGGTGAGAAGGACAGGAAAAGTGATTGGAATGGAATTATAAACACAATAAAAGTCTTTAGAAAAGAGAGAGAGATGTGTTGAGACTTCAGGGCTAGGTGATTTTTTTTTTAATTGTTGTTCTGAACGGAATTTTATGCAATCAGATGTAGTGTTAATATGTTTCCCAACTACAGCTCAGAAAAAAAAATTATAGAGTAAAATTGACCAAATTAGCATTTTATGATTTTTCCAAGAGGGAGAAAAATTGTATTGTATGGTTTTGTGGAATATGTTTTAGAAATGTTTATTGAGTTTAAGGAGATTTGTATTTCAAAGTAACTTCAAGTTCATGGACAAGTTGGGAAATATAAAGTTTTTTGTAGGAAAATCCTTTCAATTAATCAACAGCAAGAGTAATCTAAAGGGAATTTCTCAAACTTCTAATGATTTTTTTGAAAAAAAAGAAGATAAAGTCAACATAATGAACTTTAAACAACAGACTATCATAAGAATCTAATCATAATTACCCAATATGAATTCAAGTGTCGACTCTACTTCTTGTTAATTGAATAATTCTTCAACACTCTCTGAACTTTAGGTTACTTATTGCAAAATGCGATGAATACTAACAAAGCAGGTTTTTATAAAGGTTTAAAGAGTTTACTTACATAAAGCACCTCGCAGACAGTGCTATATTACAGGATTAAAAACTGCTTCTTCAGCTACTTTTTATTTATCATTTTCTTTACTTCTTTGTTTTATTGCTATAATCCCACACCTTGCAGGTCAAGAGAAACATTGATATAAGTAAAATGCAAATAAGAAATATTTTCATCAATACCATTCTCTGATAAACGTTATATACATTCCACAAGCATCTGTCTGCTCGCACGCATGCACACACGCACACACACAGGCACACGCTACTTAAGGCCCTTCAAGCGTTTCTTTTCCTTTTCAGGTAATAGCTTTGGCAGCAGGAGAAATATTTTTTTTTCTGTTTCAGACCATTTGAATTTAACTTATGGAAGCAAAAGCATTCCACCCTGATGATAATTAACTTACATTTTATGGTGTCCCACTAAAATTATGAAAAGTTACTCTGCAGAAACTCCGACTTATGTAATAAAGAGAAATACTATTTTTGATGACCAGTGACAGCGTTCAGGTCCTGTCTTCTTTCCTTGTTGCCCCCATGTCTGGGTAACCTCATGGGAACTTGTGCCCTTCTGCAGGAGAACCTGCCACCCTCACCCTACATATGAACCCCAAAGCTGCCTGTGTTCCCTCATTCTCCT
The DNA here is from genome assembly GCA_963573935.1 of Arctocebus calabarensis. Taxonomy (NCBI): domain Eukaryota; kingdom Metazoa; phylum Chordata; class Mammalia; order Primates; family Lorisidae; genus Arctocebus; species Arctocebus calabarensis. The sequence goes on from CAUYON010052792.1 coordinate 14,375, forward strand.
TGGGAAACCCTTTGCTGTTTGCAGTATGAATACTAAACCTAATCACACCCTCTGGCACCTCTGTGTCACATGTCCCACCCAACCCCCTGCAGGGGATACTAGGATCTCCCTTGCCAAAAAACCTGCCCCCAAACCTGATGTCCATATTAATACCTGATGTCAGGTGTTAATTAATTAATTGATTGATTCTGCTGCCCCAGGTTTTTACATGGGCTATTTCTTCTGTCTTCATTCCTGTCCCCAAACCTTCCTGCTTCTGAATCGTCTTCCAGACAAACTCGAGCATCACTTTTTTTTTTTATTGTTTGGGATTCATTGAAGGTACAAAAAGTTAGGTTGCAATGATTGCAGTTGTTAGGTAATGATGTCCCTCCTGTAATTGTGCCCCACCCCCCAAAAGTGTGCAGTGCACCCTAACCCCCACCCCCTCCCAGACTCCCTCCCCCTCATTCCCCTACCCCCACCCCGTATTAGCTCACCTACTATTGAGTACATTGGATTCTTGCTCCTCCGTTCTTGTGACGCTTTACAAAACTTATGTAGCTTCCCTGGTCTAGGTGATACTCCTTTGTCACAAACTCTTAAATTTCTCTGTTGTTCTAAGATTACAGCTAGCTTAATTTTAATTACATGTTTATTACAATGATCACTTGATTAATTGTTCCCTCTTGGTTGATTACCAGCTTCAAGTGGTAAAGGTCATCTTTGATCAAGATCTCCATTATTTACCAAGTGCCTGGCACAGTTCTTGGCATGTGGACAAGTTAGCAGAGACTTCTGCCAATGGCATTAGAATGCATCAACACCAGGAAGACATTGCCCCTGTTTTCTACATGTGGCATGGGTGTGCATGTGTATGTCTGTATGTATATCCTAAGTATACATGAGCATGTGTGTGTACATATGGATACACACACATACATGTGCACACAGGAAATCATGGTCCACCTAGTCTATCTCACAATCTTGCATGGAAATCACACACTTCCCTCCAATGAGCATAAAGTTGGTTTCTGGGGGAGAGGGGGGAAACTAAAAATCTTGTGTTCCAGAGGCATATAGTTCTTGTGGTTCTTCATTTACTCATTTATAGGTTGTGTGATTTGGTTGTTTAACCTTGATAAGAACCAGTTTCCTCTTCTACAAAATAGGGAATATGAAAGTAGAGTAATGAATATAATAATAATAATAGAGATTGCAGGACAATTGTGAGGACTTGAAATTATAGATGTGATGCGCCCTGCAATAGAACTGTAAATCAAATGTTTAATAAATATTTCCTATTTTAATTAAGTGTCCTATAGCTGGGACAGTTCTCACAGCAGCCCTGAGCTGAGCTATAAATAGCAAATCAGACATTAGCAAATAGGTTTTAAGCGAGTGGATTGAATCAAAAGATTTACCATCTTTGAATTCAGCCTTCCTTACATAATTCTTTCTAACTTATATGTAAAATATTTTTAAGGTTCCTTTTCCTTTTATAAACATAAAAATATATTTGAAATTTAAGTAAAGTCCAACCGTTAAACTACATATAACCCAGAAATCCAGGTATGTTTTTCCCTGTAATCTGGAGTGCTTCCTTCTCCTCTTCCGGAGTCTCTGCTCTTGATGGACGATGCTTCTCAGCAATGACCTTCTCCAGCTGGGCACCAGTGCAGACAGGGGCAGAGATAGCCTGGCTGAAAATTCTGAAGGATGTGCCATTGCTGCTGATGCACAGAGGTCTGGAACGTAGTCCCCCCACATCACTCGCTCACCCTTGACAGCCACAGTTCCTGCACTGACTGTTCTGAGCCCTTCTCTTGTTCTGCTTGACTGTCACCTGGTGTCTGGAAGACTCAAGCTGGCCCGGAAGCCTTTTCATCCTTCCTGAGGACACAGCAGAATGAGGCCATCGCTCCATGATGATCTGGTGAGTCTGTGGGTTGAACCCCCTGCCTGGGAGCCTTGAGCTGGGAAATGTGGGGGCTGTGCCCTGCTTGACTCGGCCAAGCTGGAACTTCATTCCCAGTTGACTTCTCTGAATTTTCCAGTTTACTACAAAGGAAATCTACACACGATCTGGAAGCCAGAAGGGAAGCTGCAGCCGTGTTCCCAATGGAGGGTTCCTCTGTGGACTCACCCTGTGGGGGTGGAGAAACAGCCCCCAGCTCCTGCCTAACTTTCTCCAACTTCCAAGTTCTGAGCCAGGTGTGTGTATGGCTCCATGGTCAAGGGCACGGGACTATCTTTCCCCCGTTACTGAGATTGGAGGAGGTATGAGGCACATGTGGGTCTGAGTTTGTCCTACAGATTTCAGTGTGTCCTCTCTCTCACCCATTTCATATTCATCTTCCCTTGGCAGCTACCAGTCCTCAGGACTTCAAACTCCACACTGGCCCAGAGGTGACCTTAAGCAGACTGCTTAACCAGCTCAGACAATAAGGTCAGCACCAAGCCCTAAATCTATGCCTGCATGAGGTAAAGAAATCCTTTACGCCACCCACCATGATTCTGCTTCTCCTATCAAACTCAATGATCAAGAAATGGTCACGTTTCAGGAGTCTGCAAATGTGAGATGCAGAGAGCGGAGAAGGGTAGTTAAGAAAAGGGTCTTGGAGCATCCCCACCAAATTGTCGTCAGCCACATGTGCTCTGGTAAGGCTTCCTTCTACTGTGACCCCAAAACTCAACCATCAAGATTCAGAGATCCTGCCATGAATGCTTTTATGGTGGCATCAGCCAAAAAGAGAATTAAAGTGTCTTGGTCAGTGAGGGAGATGAAAATCCAAACCTCACAAGCTGACACGGAAGGAGAGAGAGCGGGAGAGATAGCCCTGTGGAAGATGGGTGGTCTGTAAGTGTTACAGAGAGGCTATTGCACTAACCAGGCTTTGACACTGGGAATATCAACCTATATCCCCAAAGAACAAATGAATCCGAAGAGTCACATGAATTGCATTTATTTCTCAACATCTTATGATTGATGTCTCATGGGTTGTGTGTCTGGCCCCTTCATCTCATCCCTGTGGCTTTGCTATAATTCAACCCCTCATTGCCCCTTACCTGGGCTATGGTAGAAATGTCTCCAGTGGTCCCATCGTCCAGTCTGCCTCTTCCACCCTTCCTCCAAGTGGCATCCAAGTCCATCTTCTTTAAATTCAGCCCTTTCATGCAAGTGGAGTTCAGTGACCATTTTATTCCCTAGTATCGACTCAATACTCCACAATTTGGGGAGGCATGACCTACCCTAGCCAACATTTCCAGCCTGTGTTGTGAGGACACCCCAATAGTAAGCCTGCTGGAATCAAACTGAGCTTGGTGTCACTTCTGCCCTCAGCACCACTCCATCAGTATTCTCCACGACCAAAATCTGCCTGTCCTTCAAAGACAGATACAGATGATTTCTCCTCAAAGAAAATGTTCCTACTGTACAAGGTTGGAGGCCATTTCTCTGACAATCCATGGCATTTCACAGCTTGTAAATTACTATGTATTGCACTTCTTACTTATATATTATGTTTATCAGACTGTAAGCTCCCTAAAATCTGGGACGTACACCACTTGGCTCAGTCTCTGTCTTGCAATTGGTATTCTATAGCTGCCAGTGGAAGCAGTGAAGCCGTATGGTGTGCATTCTCCAGTTGGGGGCTGTCTAAGAATGTAGCACATCTACTATGTTGGGGGAACATGCTCACTTTGGCCTTATTTCTTTTGTGTATTAATTAAAACAATACCAATGACCTCCCTAACAATGGGACCCAACATCTACGTACTATAACCCAACACCTTCTATGTAACAGAATCCAAATGACCTTAGGCTATAATAAAGTTAATATCCATAGGACATAGTTGCTTTTCTTGAGTAAAAGAAGAGTAAGTTAGTGACGAAATCTCATTCTTTAAGCCAATCATTGGTTGAGCTATATAAGCTCAAAATGTCAGTAGACATGTCAGTAGACAGAAGGCAAGGGCAAGCATTATTTATTTTTGGTTGACTGTTTTTGTTTTTGTTTTTTGAGGCAGAGTCTTAGCCCATCACTCTGGGTAAAGTGCCATGGCATCATAGCTCATAGCAACCTCAAACTCTTGGGCTCAAGCCATCCTCTTGCCTCAGCCTCCTGAATAGCTGGGACTATAGGTGTTTGGCACTATTCCCAGCTAGTTTCTCTATTTTTAGTGGTGATGAAGTTTCACTCTTGCCCAGGCTGAGCTCAAGTAATCCTCCTGCCTTGAGCTTCCCAGAGGGCTTGGATTACAGGAGTGAGCCAGTACACCTGGCCAGCGAGCAGGCAATGTTGACTATCAAGGTTTTCTATAGACCAAGGGTGTACATCCTTATCTTTTCTGATGCACAGGAAGAATAAGAGTAGTCTTGGTCTGCACATTGAATACAGAAACACTAACAATAGCTGATTACCAAAGTGGGGGGGAGTAGCATAGTATTGGTGATATCTAACATCATGGATAAGCAGAAAAAGTTCTCAAAAAATTGACATGTTGCCCACAGGCTAGAGGTTGTTTACCTCTGCAACAATAGGCCTTCTGGTATGCTCTTACCTCTTCCTTACCCTCCATTGTTCTTCATTCCTTGAGCCCTAGTCAATTTCCACCCTCCTCCTCCCCTTGTGGACATAGTCAGACAGCAAAACCCTACTTTAAATGCCAAAGCACTTGATTAGGTCTGTAACAGTTTACTTGCCACCATTGTGTAGCAAATAATGTCTGTTACATATGCATAATGCTCATCATTATCAAGACATATTAATGTGCCAGGGACTCCCAGACTATTGGGGGAAGCAAATAAGTTACTATATTTTGAAAGCATTGGGTCAAATGCTGTAAAAAGATCTACCCAGAGAAAGTCAGGGTTAGAGAGGTTGGTAGTTAATAGGTTAGAGAAGTAGGTAGTTCGCAAGGTAGGGGAAGTAGTTAACAGGATGGGAGAAGTATTTAGTTAACAGGGTGAGAGAAGTAGGCATTTAACAGGGTTAGAGAAATAGCTGGGCAATAGGGTTAGAGAAGTAGGTAGGCAACAAGGTGGGAGCAGTAGGTAGTTAACCAGGTGGGAAAAGTAGATAGTTAAGAGGTTGAGAGAAGTAGGTCATTAAACCAGTGTTACAGTGAGAGACTATCACAGGCCAATTTGCTTTATCAAATTCACATGAGTTTGAGGTCTAAGTGCCTTAACATCCTGGTGATGGTAACAGAGACTCCATTCCTCCTCCACTGTCATGGACATCAAGAGCCCACTTCAGTGCCTTTGAGGCACACCTTAGCCACTGTGTGATTTTTGCTCATACCTGATACAGTGCAGGGAAAATAACATTTTATAAGGGTCCAGTGAATGAAAACCTGACCTTAGAAAATTTCCACTTTGAAGGCATTTCATATATGCATATGTGTCTTTCTCTACAAATAAGTACTGCAATAAAATGGAAATAAAGTGACAGTTTATGTTGTCATCAGAAACACCACTGGCTAGAGGAAAAAGTGCAAGCGTTCTACCCAAACCTTCTCTGAGTAGATCCTTCATTAATGAACCTCTTTTCAACTCATCCTCATTCCTTGTACACAAATCAGTCTCAAGTAGATCTTGTTTTGCCCCTCAAAGCCCAAGTTACCTACAGAAAGTATTCTGGGGTGTGTCGCAGCTCAAGGGAGTGGAGATATTTTTTTTTTTTAATAATTATATTGAATCATAATTATGTACATTGGTGCAATCACAGGGCACGATTCATATACATTCAAAAATATTTTGATCATACTGTTACAGATATCCTTCATGGCATTTCCTTGATCCCTATATAAAGACATTAATACTCTACCTTTAATAAGTTTCGCCAGTACCCTGCTAAGATGCACCGTAGGTGTGTTCCCACTAATTGCCCTCCCTCTACCCATCCTCCCCCCACCCCTCCCGTCCCTTTCCCCTATCCCTGTATTCCTGTGCTATATCCTGAAGACCAAAAATCACATCATAATATGGATTAATGATTTTTATCAAACTTGAAAACAATGCCCATTTTTATTTTGGCATTGTTTTTGTTTGTTTTTCTTTCAGTCCTCCATTCCTTCTTGAACTTCAACTGCAACTACGCAGGACAGCTAGATATTATACCACATGTCACTAGGGCTCTGTTCATGGACTTTAAAGCTTTTTTTGTCAGACAGATGTGGTGGATCATGTCTGTAATCTGAGCATTCTGGGAGGGTAAAGCAGATGGATTGCTTGAGCACAGGAGTTCTAGACCACCCTGAGCAAGAGAGAGACCCCATCTCTAAAAAGTAGCCTAGTGTTGTGGAGGCACCTGTAGTCCCAGCTACTTGGGAGGTAGAAGCAAAAGGATCGCTTGAGCCCAGAAGTTTGAGGTTGCTGTCAGCTGTGATGATGACATGGCACTGTACTGAAGGCAACAAAGTAAGACTCTGTCAAAAAAAAAGAAGAAAAAGAAAGAAAGAGAGAGAGAGAGAGAGAGAGAAAAAGAAAGAAAGAAAGAAAGAAAGAAAGAAAGAAAGAAAGAAAGAAAGAAAAAGAAAGAAAGAAAGAAAGAAAGGAAGGAAAGAAAGGAAAGAAAGAAAGAAATTGATTCCTAGAGGATCTGAAGCCATGATCAACTCACAGGGTCTGGGATCTTGATTCCCTTAACCAAAGGACACAAAGCAACAATGAAAGAGCAAACCAAATACAGTCACAGA
>CAUYON010052795.1:0-10440 GCA_963573935.1 Arctocebus calabarensis
TCTTGCTCAAGCTGGTCTGAAACTCCTGAGCTTAAATAGTCTGCCCAGTTCAGTATCCCAGAGTGCTAGGATTATAGGTGTAAACCACTGTGCCAGCCAGTTTTAGCTTTTCATTGCCCATAGGTTATCAACAGTTCTAAATTGGGAGTTGCAAAGGCTCTCATTAAAATTCTTTTCCCATGGCTCGGCGCCTGTGGCTTAGCGGGCTAAGGCGCCAGCCACGTACACCTGAGCTGGCGGGTTCGTATCCAGCCTGGGCCTACCAAACAACAATGATGGCCGCAACCTAAAAAATGGCCGGGCGTTGTGGCGGGCGCCTGTAGTCCCAACTACTTGGGAGGTGGAGGCAGGAGACTCACTTGAGCCCAGGAATTGAAGGTTGCTGTGAGCTGTGATGCCACAGCACTCTATCCAGGGTGACAGCTTGAGGCTCTGTCTCAAAAAAAAAAAAAAAAAAAGAAATTTATCTACAAGTGGATCCTCCTGCCCCAGTTGAGGCTTCAGATAACTGCAGCCCTGACCAACATCTTGACTGAAAAAACCTGAGCTGGAACCACCTAGCTAAACCACTTCTAAATTTCAACTCACAGAAACTTTATGATAATAAATGTTACAACAAATACTGGCATTAAAAACATACTCAAGGTCATTTGTGCATACTGTCCTCTCTTCAGAACCCTAATCTATCTTTGCTAAACAAACTCTGCTCCACTCCTTTCCTCTGCTTGTAGCACAATCTCAGAGTGGTGGGAAGGTCACACTTTTCTGAAGGAAAAAAGTAATGTCAAAAGACTGCAAGAAGGCTTGGCGCCCGTAGCTCAGTGGTTAGGCCACCGGCCACATACACTGGGGCTAGCAGGTTCAAACCCGGCCCGAGCCTGCTAAACAACGACAACTACAACAACAAAATAGTCAGGTGTTGTGGCAGGCACCTGTACTTTCAGCTACTTGGGAGGCTTAGGCAAAAGACTCCCTTGAGCCCAAGAGTTAAGAGGCTGAGGTTGCTGTGAACTGTGATGCCAAGGCACTCTACTGAGGACGACATAGTGAGACTCTGTCCCCCCCCCCAAAAAAAACCTGCAAGACTTAAATCACAATCTAATCACTTCCCCAACTAAAAAATCTGCAGTACCCTACTATTTCCTAGTCTTCCAAATGGAAAGTCCCCTGCTTGATTTCTAAGACTTTCTATGTATTTCAGGCCCCATCTCAGTTATTTCTAAATATCTTTATTATTTATTTGACATCTTGTTTTCATCAACCGTCCTCAGAAATGTACCAGGCTTATGCCTTTATTTATATGGCATACCTTTAAATAGATAAAACATTTTTCTCTTTCCCCAATCAAAATTCTTTACTAACCCTATATTGTGAAAAAGTGTGACTCCATTAATGCCTTCCAATCCAGCTATTACTGATATAGCCTAAGTATATAGTTCCTACAGTCTGTACTACATTTTATACAAACTCATATTTGCCTTATGATACATGACATTTTTCATGGATTATTAATCTCTTCTCATTTGGAGCAAAGTTTTCTGTCTCACATTCTTTAGACACCTTCATAGCACAAAAAAGTTACTTGTTTGGTTGCTCCTGAAAAGTCAAAGCAGTCAGACATCAGGATATTAAAGATTCAAGCAACAAGAATGATAGGGGATGAGGGAAACAAGAAAAATTTGTAGGATTTTCAACAATAGCTAAAAGAAATTTCACCAGGAAGTGACAAACATAGAATTATACAATTCAAGTATCATTTAACACAGATTACCAACATATATTATGGATGCACAAAATATGAAATTATGTTTAAGAAAAAGATGGTATCTATAAAAAATTTATAGAGTGACCAATTTAGCAAATCTATAATCAAGTTTCCTTAATTTATTTAATAAAAGCACCATTTTATCTTTTCATTTTAATAATACTGACCATAATACACTGCTTTAAATCTTACATAGATCTTGCTTCATAGATGTATGCAAAGTTTTTTCTCTTTGGGGTCATTTTTTTCTCATATAATACTAACCTGCAAAAAGGGTTTTACCAGTCAGCATTTCAGCAAAGATGCAGCCTGCAGCCCACATGTCAATGGCTTTAGTATAACTATCAGGAGAAAGTAAAAGACGTGGAGATCTGTACCATTTAGTAACCAGTCCTTCAGAAAGATGACCCTTATGGGAATAATGAGGATCCATAATCCGTTGCAAGACCAAAGTCACCTATCTTCAGCACCAAGTCTTCAGTATTAATGAAAAGACTAGCTGGTTTGAGATCTCTGTGCCGTACGTTTGCAGAGTGAATATATTTGAGCCGCCATAGCAACTGATACATGAAAAGCCTGGCATGCTCTTTCAGTGAAGGCCCCTGCTCCAGCACATTTGCCAAGTCTGCCTCCATGTACTCCTGAACAATGTAGACACTGTTCAGTTCAGTAAGAGAACCCACATCATCTGTTAATTGGCTCCCACTGGGACCAAGAATTTCAAACACTTTCACAAAGTTATCATGGTCAAGTCTTCTAATAATTTTGATTTGATGTAGAGCATGTTTGACACTCTGGGGATCAGTTAGGACAATTTTCTTGATGGCAACTCTTTTGTCACAGTCATTGTCTACAGCAGAAAAAAACTAAGCCATTGTCTCCACAACCCAATGGTTTTAAGTCTATATACCTAGAACCCAGATCAAAACCATGAATGTTCATGAGACTTACAAATTTCTCTGTCATTTTGAAACCCTTACTATTGCCTTTTCCTTTTGAATTGTTGAACTTGTGTAAACAAGGAAGAAAACTGGCATCAAAAGGAAAGATCTTTCAAAAAGGGAGAAGAAAAATAATTATGCTTCCACAGCAAGGCGATTTCTTGATGTTCATTGCATACGCCAACCAGGCCCGGTGAGTTCCCCTTAGATTTTAAGCTCAAAAAGCTCTACTCATATTGAGAATTAAAAAGATTGCAATACTCATAGTTCAAGAAAGGGGCAGCAACTCCGCAGACATTTAAAGAAAACATCTAGAAACTCAAACGGAATGAAATGACATACTATGCACTCACATTTACTGTGCTAAAGGATTTAACATTTTACAAAAATGTGACTAGATATGCACACAGCAGGCTTCTACGAACAGTCTCCTCACAGTGCAGACACATTCAGTGTCGGACCGGTCCTGAGCAGCATCATTCTAAGGTGCTGGGAAGCACTATTTCCGTTTTGCTTCTCTTCTTCCTTTGTGGCTGTATATTTCAACAGGAAGCCCTGGCTGCTGTTGGTTAACAGAAGATGTCTTTTGTTAGTGATCAGGTGGCTCCAGCTCACCACAATCACAATCAAAGCTACCGTCCATCTTACTCAGCTACAACGAGACTTCTCCGACTCATTGAGAGAGTGTGGGGCCCGCGGACAGCCCCCAGTGTCGGCTCAGGTCTCCGGCTGTGCTGGCGGCAGCCGCGTCTCCGAGGCTCTCGCTTTGCCGCAGTCGCCGCCATGTAACCCCAAACCGCGATAGAGGATGTTATATAATTTATATAATGACAGACCATGATATAAGATGATATAATATGGTTCACCTATGATATTTCATTTTTTTTTTTTTTTTTGAGACAGAGTCTCATTTTGTCACCCTCGGTAGAGTACCGTGGCATCACAGCTCACAGCAACCTCAAACTCTTGGGCTTAAGCAATTCTTTTGCCTCAGCCTCCCAAGTAGCTGAGACTCCAGGCACCCGCCACAGCGCCCGGCTGTTTTTTTGTTGTAGTTGTCATTGTTGTTCAGCAGGCCTGGGCTGGGTTCAAACCCACCAGCCCCGGTGCATGTGGCCAGTGCCCTATCCACTGAGCTCCCTATGCAGGGAGCCTATCTCTGACATTTCAAAATTATTTTGATATTGCAATATTTACTATTCATGAAGATACCATCTATTCTCTACTCAAGGCTATAGTTTTTTTTTAAGTATTTCACATGCATTATATATTTATACATATATATTCATGTATATATACATTCATATATATTCATTATATATTTATACATATATATTCATCCCTTTTTCAAAAACTTCTATTTGCTCCTCAGTGTATTACACCAAAAATGTCTATATTCACGCTCATATTTTTAAAACCTCGAGCAGTGCCTAGTTCAACACATATTTACTAAATGTTGAATGTATATGACTGACTGTGACCTCATTGAAATGTGCTGGCAGGGAGACCATAGGTATGGCTTCATTTCATCTGTAAGGATAAGGCTCCATGTCAGGCTTCTCCAGATGCCTTGCTGATATCAGGATACAATGTGTCTACAGCATTCCACTGCTGTCATAGACCAAAACCTCCAGTCGATCTCAGTTCAGCTCGCTGCAGAGGAAGTGGGAAAAATAACAAGAGGGAAACAGCGAAGGATGTATATGATGTGAATTAGCCAGTCCAATTTTTCTGCCACCCATGGACTCCCTGGCTCTTATTTATTTGTGTTGGAAAAGAGGTGAGTGGCTTATTTGTAATCATCCTACAGTTTTAAAAGGGAAAAACATAAATATGAACTCAACTGATGATTTTATTATCTATTTTAGGTTATATAGAATAATTCAAGTGTTTTGTTTATTTTTGTCCAGCATAGGATCAGAAGGTGTCAAAAGGCACAGTTGTGGCGGCACCTATAGCTCAGTGGGTAGAGCGCCAGCCACATACAGGCCAGCTAAAATGAACAATGACAACTGCAACAAAAAAATAGCTGGGCATTGTGGTGGGCACCTGTGGTCCCTGCAACTTGAGAGGCTAAGCAAGAGAATCACTTAAGCCCAAGAGTTTGAGGTGCTGTGAGCTGTGACACCACGGTACTCTACCGAGGGGGACACAGTAAGACAAAAGGCACAGTTGTTCATTTAAATTCTGTTTCCCTAGCATTCTAAAAAAAAAAAAAAAATAGATTTGTTTCACGCTATATTGAAGGCTTACACAAATTTATAGATAGTATGGTTATTAATCCTTCCCAATAGTATTTTATTATTATTTCTTAACAAAGGAAGCAGATATTTGTAAGTTTGTCTTTAACAAGTGATATGTGTAATCCTGAGCATCTTTCTGAAAACAGAATATTTAAAGCTATTTAGGCTGCATGGGTGGGCTCACGCCTATAATCACAGCACTTTGGGAGGCTGAGAAAGTGGGTTTGAGGCTAGGAGTTCAAGACGAACCTGAATATAAGCAACACCTAGAAGATACTTATGAGGTATTTGGGCTTTGGAAAACCTGATTCCAATGTGCTGTAAGGAAATGAGAATTCATTAAGAACTCTTTGTACTTAGACCAGGGCTGGGTGGTTCATGCCTGGAATCCCAGCACCCAGGGAGGCTGAGGTGGGTGGACTGTTTGAGTTCAAGAGTTTGAGACCGGCCTGAGCCAAAGCGAGACCCTGTCTCTAAAAATAGCCAGGCGTTGTGGTGGACATCTGTAGTCCCAGCTACTCAGGAGGCTGAGGCAGGAGGATCACGTGAGACCAAGACTTTGAGGTTCCTGTGAGTTATGACACTAAAGGCACTCTACCAAGGGTGACAAAGTGAGACTCTGTCTCAAAAAATAAAAAGAACTCTTTGTAATTAATAGAAGGGTTAAAATTTGGGACAACAGGGACTCAGTGCTCAGGGACGCGGTACTTGATGGGCCGTCGCAGCCTCCACTCCTGTCCACTGCAGAAGCCAGACTAGATGTTGCCTGGGAAACCATCTCTGGGTTTCGCTACAGCTAGAAGAGAAACTCCATTCCTGGGGTGAGGATAGTTTCAGAGTTCTGTCTCTGCAGCCCTCACTGCTTACTTGTTTTACCCACCTCCCCAAGTTGATCTGTGTAGGGGACTGAGCACCAGGCTTGTAAGAGCCGTCACCGGTTCTTGAGGGAGGTGCTAGGAGCAGGACAATCTCCGGGCCAGCGTGGAGATGTTTTGCTGCCCAGAGACGAGCCCTATAAGCAACTGAGTGCTTTGCTGAGATAAAATTGGTCACTCCTTAGCAAGCAGGTGTTGGATCTTGAACATTTGTGGTGCAACAGGGTGGCAGTCGAGCCCGTGGGGAAGGATCACATCTCGACCATTAAGCACGCGATCCTAGTACATGGGCCTCACACACCAGTTGAATAATGCTTCAATAAAAGGCCATGGCAGAGGGTACTCGGGGCTTCCCTACACCTGTGGGAAGTCTACCTCTTGCAAACATTGTACTTCTAATCCATGTCCCAGCTGTTTCTTTCGAGCAGTGACAGGGTGCCGCAGTGGGCACCGACAAAGGTAACGGGGTGCCACAGTGGGACCAACAGATCTGATTCTGTGTGGGCCTTGATTCCCAGATGTTTGCTTGAATTTGACTCCTTTACTGTCTAGACAGAAGTAAAAATCCAGTAACTGCAAACCTGCAAAACTCTCTGGTTTTACCTATGCAGTTCCTTTTTTCTCTGTGAGCCAATGTTTAAAAATCAGGACAGAGCTCATAAAAATCTACATTTACAGCTTTTCTTTTGGTAAAATTGATATATTAAAGCCATGTTTTCTCAAGAAGTCATCTGTGTGTGTAGAGTGGCTACTGCCCCCTTAAATGCCACATGTATTCTCCTGTTTGCTACAATCCTCGCTATTCTCTATTGTCACCAACACTGAGGTTAAGTGTCAACTTTCACTTGATAGTTTACCTCCGTTTATTTTTTTCTTATAACAGAGAAGTATTTCTCTTTTCTTATTTTTCTTATAACAGAGAAATATTTCTCTTTATGATACATGGTAAAACAAGAGATGTAGGCCAGGTGGGGCGACTCACGCTTATAATCCTAACACTCTGGGAGGCTGAGATGGAAGGCTCCCTTGAGCTCAGAAGTTCAAGACCAGCCTGAGCAAGAGAGAGACACTGTCTCTACTGAAAATAGAAAAACTAGCTGGTCATTGTGGTGGGTGCCTGTAGTCCCAGCTACTCAGGAGGCTGAGGCAAGAGGATCACTCCAGCCCAAGAGTTTGAGGCTGCTGTGAGCTATGATGCCACTGTGCTCAACTCCAGAGCAACAGAGTAAGACTCTGTCTCAAAAGAAAAAAAAAGAGAGAGAAGGAGAGAGATGTAATGAGAAGTTTAAGAATTCCTAGAGAAAGAAGTACAATCTTTAGAGGAAATGGAGACCACACTTCCGTGTTTCATATGCAAAGTGAGCACATGGACCAAGAACAAACCCTGCTTCTCCTCTAGTCTTTTATACCTCCCATCTGCCCCTCCAGCTGTTAGAGTAGAACATCAGCTAGGTCTGAGCAGGGGAGAAGGGAAAGGAAAAGTTAGTCAGCTGGCTCAAACAAACAGCCCTGAACACCTGAGGAAAAGCAGAGGGAGCCTTTCATTTCCCAGAGTTGCACATGTTCTATGTACACAGTGGCCCTTCCTCCATTATATCACAATCCTAATAAACATTGTAGTTTCGACTCTCCTTGTAGGAAAAGCACGGGAACTATGAATAAGAACAGCATGAACACTGACCACAAAGCCGCCTGTGATTTCAACAAATAAAAACAGCCCCTGCTCAGGGTCGGGACAGTTGCAGCCTTCCAGCCGGCTGGGTCCCTTTCTGGGGAGCGCCTGTCGTCTTCTGCACAGCCTCTCCCGCGCCTGCCAGCCGTTTTCACTCCATACACCTGGCAGGATCACTCAGTTGTATGCGTGTCCTGAAGTCCTGAAATTCCTTTCTGCCGCGTTAGCTAGAACCTTTACGTGGGTGGCACAGCCATTTAGCTTTGCAACTCTTGGTTGCAAGCATCTGGGTGTCCTTGGAATGTGCCTGACGCTGTGGTTTACTCCCAGGCCTAGCTTGCTACCTAGTTTCCTTCCTCCGCCGCTGCCTACAGGCCAGGGGCAGCACAGCACCCATCCTAAAGTAAAGGTTCTGGGTGGCTCGGAATTGTGCCTCTGATTTTGCCTGCTTCGTCGTCTACAAACAAACTGATTTCTACCGATAGGCCGTAACATTTCTTTCTTATTTTGCAGTAAATATTATATACTCAGTGATTCTTTGTATAAAAGAATCTGGATATCCTCGCTCAGTTACCTCCCTGATCACTTAATTTTCCTTGTAATTCAGGTTATGTGTGGACACTATAACCGTTAACTACTTTAGCCAATGGTTTTTTTTTGTTTGTTTGTTTTTTTTTATGAAAAAGAGGTAAGGAATAAAAGAAGAAAAAAGAAGATATGGAGAAAGGGAGGAAAGAGAAAGGGGAAGGACCATCATTAGTGCTCAATCGCTCCCAACCGTAACATTGTCAACAGTTGAGATGAGGCCTACTCTGTTCTGCCTCACCTGTTTCCTCCATCTCTTTTGTTTTTTTTGAGACAGAGTCTCACTCTGTTATCCTGAGTGGAGAAATACCAGGTGTCACAGCTCACAGCAACCTCAAACTCTTGGCCTCAAGTGATCCTCTTGTCTCAGCTTCTCAAGTAGCTAAGACTACAGGTACCCACAATAACCCACAGCTAACTGTTCTAATTTTTTTTAGTAGAGACAGAGTCCTAATCTTGCTCAGGCTGGTCTTGAACTTCTGAGCTCAAGCAATCCACCTGTCTCGGCTTCCTAGAGTTCTGGGGTTACAGGCATGAGCCACCACGCCCGGCCTTTTCTTCTCTTTTTATATGAATTATTTCAAAAATCCTAGGTTTTTAAGGACCTCGTATATTAAAAAGAAAAGTGAAGCAGTATTCCTGAGTGTATGGGTGCAGCTCTATTTCCTCCTTCCACTCTGTGCCCCCAAATCCCAACACGCCCCCCCCCAAAATAAATAAATGGTGTCCAGATGGCTTAGCTAATATCTGCTCCCCCTGTAAGTGGATGGCTGTCTAAACAGCCAGGGTTTTGAGAAACACATCCAGCTGACAGTGGAGCCATGTTCCCCGGCACTGTCTCAGTGCTTGGGGGGAAGGGGCTTTGAATGGGAAGTTAGCAAATAATCAGATATTTCCAAAATCTTTCTAGGAGAGGAATTACCCTCCAGGTCTCTAGTTGGAGACCTTCATTGTATCTCAAAGATAAAGCCCCAAGGTCAAAGCACCAAGAAAACAAAAGGCTTTAGCCTGAAGGTGACGGATGGAGGGCTAAAGACTTTGTCCAAAATAAGTAAAACAAATTGCTAGGATAATATCAGTATTGGTTCGAATAGCCTGTTGGACTGGTCGAGATGAAGCAAGGAGCTGGCAGTTAGGCTCATCTGGCAGCACAGATAAGAACCAAGGCTGTACCTAATTAACACCATGAAAAAGGAAAAACCTTGAGCCCCGTCCAAGGCTGTCTGAGGTCCAGGGCCAGGCCCCCAGCTGCCCTGGGCTGCTCCCCGCCCAAGCCTGCTGATAAGGAAGGAAGTGCTGTCTCTGTGCTGATAGGACAAGGCCGACCTGGCAGACCAGTGCCAGGCCAAGCAGAGCTCTCCACTCCCTTGTCTCCGCTTCCATGGGTGACCTCTGACCTCTCGTCCTTCCTCCTTCCTTCTGCTCTGGACCAGGCACTGAGGGCAATGGGAAATGTGCTTGCAGGAGCCTGTAGGTATGCATTTCTCCTGGTCGGACAGGGCTATGGGTTACAGAACGTGCATCAGGCTGCTGATCATTGGCCTTCATCGATTATTCTTAAGACATTCACTAAGAGAATTTATTCAGAGAAAACATATTTGGAGCCTTTCCATTTAAAGAAGTCATAAGCTTCTTCCCTAGTTTTCTTCCACAGACTAAACACATGACAGGGAAGGATTGCAGATTTTTCGTAACCTATTTCCTCCTCAAATGTGTGCCTGCGGTTGATCAAACTCTGCAAATGACAGTTTCTCCTTCAGGCTTTGTGGGCTGGCTCAGCTCTCTGAACCCCCACAATTTGTAGGGGTTTTATTTTTTTCCCAAGGAGCATAAGCAATCATAATGAAGTTTTAAATAAATGAGGTATAAGAAATTTAGCAAGGGGGGTGCAGCGCCTGTGGCTCAGTGGATAGGGCACTAGTTTCATAGACCGAGGGTGGCGGGATTCAAACCTGACTGCAGCCAAACTGCAACTGCTATGTTCAACCGGGGGGGATGCTGACCCAGAAACCACTCACGATGCACGAGTCGATGCAAGAAGCAAGAGGCAGGATTTATTGCTGACGCGTCAGGGTCCCTCAGCCTCAAGGAGAAGGGCCCTGAACGGCTGTTACAGGCTGTTTTTAAAGCAAAAAACCACACGGTGGTGGGTGGGATGGTGGGTCGAGATAATGGGGGTAAGGGGCGGATGCTGAGTGGTGGGGTTGATAGCTAGCTGGGTTACTGGGCAGGGTTGTTCTGGGGATTTTCCGAGGCGGTTGTTTCTGGCGGGATTAAGGGGAGTGAGAGAGAGAGATAGAGAGGAGGGAGGAGGGGGTTTTCTCCGGATGATGCAATGATCTGGTACTTTTCCATTGCC
>CAUYON010052796.1:0-14311 GCA_963573935.1 Arctocebus calabarensis
TGTTTTAGGAGGTTAAAAT
Organism: Arctocebus calabarensis; assembly: GCA_963573935.1. Classification (NCBI taxonomy): domain Eukaryota; kingdom Metazoa; phylum Chordata; class Mammalia; order Primates; family Lorisidae; genus Arctocebus; species Arctocebus calabarensis. The sequence goes on from CAUYON010052796.1 coordinate 20, forward strand.
TGGATGACCATTCTCTTCTAGCTTGAAAGGATTGATCAGAGAGGTCTGCAGTTATTCTAATGTTCTTCCCCTTGTAGGTAATGGATTTCTTACATCTGGCTGCTTTGAGAATTTCCTCTTTCATATTAACTTTCATGAACTTAGTTATGATGTGCCTGGAGGATGTCTTATTTGGGTTGGGTCATTCTGGGGTCCTAAAACTGTGTGCTATCTGAATTTCAGAATCTCTTGGCAAGTCTGGGAAATTCTCTTTCATAATCTCATGAAGAAGGGACTCTGTGACTTGTGATGCCACTTCATCATTTTCAGGTATCCCTATATGGCAAATATTGGTTTTGTTCGAGTTATCCCAGAGCTGTCTGAGAGAATGGTCTGTTTTTGCCTTCGATTTCTCTATCTCTTTGAGCATTTGGGAGCATTCGAAGTCTCTGTCTTCAGTTTCAGAGATCCTTTCTTCTGCTTGCTCTATTCTGTTAGTGAGGGATTCTACTGTATTTCTCAGATCTTTGAGGGCTAAACTTCTTGTCTCAATGTGTCAAAATCTTTGGCCATTTTCTCTTTGAACTCGTTCAGTTCTTGAGACATCTTTTGGGTCTTTTGGATTACTGCTTGAAATTCTAATTTCAACTTTTCCTCCATTGAGCTGATCTTAGTTGTTTTCCAGACTCCGAATTCAAGTTCTGACATCTCAGCCATTTGCTTATGCAAGGGATCTTATACTTCATCTACCTTGTCATTCCTTGGGGGAGTTGATCTACTCTGATTATTCATATTGCCAGAGTTTTTCTGTTGATTCCGCCTCATGATTATTTTTCACTATTGCCTATGACCTTCCTCAGAGTTAGGGAGGTATCTCTCCCAAATCAGACCCTGGCAGAATCGCTCTGTTGTTACTGGATCTATGTAGGGAGTGACCCTGTGTTTCTAATGATTTCTCAAACCCTGCCGGGTGGAGAGCTAAATCCTCCTCAGCCTGCTTAGAAGACACTTTAAATTGCTAACTTGGGCTAAGCCAAAGCTTCCCCAGGAAAGCGCTATGGCTGGGATCACTCCTTAAGTGGCTATCCACTTACCCAGTGTGCCAAAACTGGTCTCACCCTATGCCCCTGAGGGCTAAGGCTGCAAGGTGTCTCTGTCCCCGCCTTTAGGCTGCTCAGTCACTAGATTACTCCCTCCTGCCCAATGCCTGTTTTGCGACCCTGAAGGTGGAGCTTGCCAGGGCAGTTCTCCCACAATGGCTCCACACAGCCCACCACCAAACACTGGCAGCTCCGTCTGGCTTGGTGGCCCAGTCGGGGGCCCCAGGCAACACTCAAAAAACCCCACACTCCTGCCCAAGTTTTCCCAAGGCAGTTCAACCAAGTGCCAAGTCCAAAAGAAACCCAAATGTCTCACAGGCCAGGCCCTTCCAGCCTGCAGTCCCACTGTTGCCCCACCCACAGCCGCCGACAGGATCAGACCGAATTAACAGACTCAACCACTTGCCCAATCTCCGCTGCTTTAGCCTTCCTCAGTGTGTCCAGAAGCCTCATGCTGTCTCCCTGTGTCCCCAAAGGGAAGTTTCTGGGCATATCCTGCCTGGCAGAGATGCCTAAAGTTCTCTCTCCCCAGTCTCACTGTGCCCAGCCGCAAGGAAGCTGTTACTCGTACGCCATCTTGCTCCACCCTCTGAACCGTGTTTAATAGTTGCTTACACAGCACTTCATGCCTCTATTATTACTTATTATACTATAATGACGTTCTTAGAGCAGGTCTTCCAATTCTGAGAATTAACTTGTTAACCTTTATTTCCTGTGCAAGACACAGGATAAAAAGATATATCATTATATATTGCATATATTTTGTACCTCATCTTTTGAAAGAGTTGATAAAATGACAAACACAAGGTATAATTTGGATGCATAGACCAGTTTATACAGAATCATGCCTTAGAACTGAGTGCCTTGAACGAAATAAAGTATTGACCCAAGATTTTGCCTGGAAGTTCTTTTAATTTGCTAAGCTTTAGCTATTTAATGTAAAACCAAGATAAAAAATGTTTCCATGAGAAGGTGATGCTCCAACTTTGTTTTTATTACTAAGAATTGCCTGGGTTAAATGAGATTTTTTCTTTTTCTATACAAAATAAAGAATTATTTTTTACAAATATTGAAAGTATGATGTTGGTATTTTAATGGAGATTGTATTAAATCTGTAGATTGCTTTGGGAAATATAGACATTTTAATAATGTTTATTTTTTTCCCAGCCACGAACATGGTATTCCATTTAATAGATTTTCCACTGTTTTTTTCTTACGGTATCATAATCTTCTTTGTAGAGATCCTCCACCTCATTTGTTAGGGCATATTTTAAGTATTTAATTTTTTTTGTAGCTACTGTAAAGGGGATTGTGTCCTTAATTAGCCTCTCAACATGGCTGTTATTAGCAAAGGCTACTGATTTGTCATGGTGTATGGCACACCTCTTGGGGGCTGGACACAATTATAAGACATACTTTACCCAGCAAGGGCAATCACTGTAGCCTAATTCTTTGTACTCTCAATGAATCCCAAACAATAGCAAAAAAAAAAAAAAAAAAAAAGGAATAAAAAATGTTGCCATAAACTTGTTTTCAGGACTAATTGAGGTAAAGTATATAATGATATTAGTACAGTACTAAGTGTTCAGCACATAGCATGCATTTTTATTTAGTTTGTAATGCTTATGATTTTAGTGAAAACTATGACTGCAAGTAAATTTCAAGTGTCAAATTCTCACGTTGATATTTAAATACTTAAGCATTTTTAAATAGTCAACAGATGAAGAGTAAGAAATGCTAACACCTGAATTTTGTATTTTCTTTTTCATTGCATTATTAAATATTCAAATTTGTGGCAGATGATAGAATACATCACGAATATTGTTGTTTTTCCTGAAGCTACTGGTATGAAAATACCTCAATGTACTCTTATTGCCGAGGCTAGTATTTTTCCTATCAGAGATCAGTATAGCGTATTGTGTCATCATGTTATTTGTCCCCAAAGGGATGTTTCATGTTTTAATCTTCTATACTTCTGATAATTCATAAAATATATCTAAGGAGTGACAGAGAACATGAAAAAGTAAGTACCTTTTATAATAAAGACCTGACTCCTGTAGCTTTTTTAAATAATTCAGTTTGTCCATTTAATTATCCCGTATGAGTGTGCTCCCTATGGCAGCACTTGGCCAGAGGAACAGCAAAGATCTTCTCAGTTTGTTTCTGAAATGTTTTTGTGATTTTGGTATAACGTAAATATTTGATTTTAGCAAAATCCAAAATTGTGCCAAGAATGCTTTGTGAAAATGATAACAATTTTATTATCTTTCTTCTGAAATCTTTGCTAAGAAATGCCATTAGAAATATGAACATCTAATTACAAATAAATGGTTTCCATTTCACTTAGTCTTTTGTACCTGTCTTTAAAATGCCCTATGCTCTCTTTATAAAATATTAATCAAAATTTTGGAATAAATAGATTAAAGATTTGATTGTCATATTTAATTCACAAAATATTAAGGATTGCTTAGTTTTACATTTTCATTAAAACTATGAATAAATTAAAAATAGAGTAAAAGAGCGGTGCCTGTGGCTCAGCGAGTAGGGCACCGGCCCCATGTACCAAGGGTGGTGGGTTCAAACCCGGCCCCGGTCGAACTGCATCAAAAATTAGCCGGGTGCTGTGGTGGGCACCTGTAGTGCCAGCTACTTTGGAGGCTGAGGCAAGAGAATCACTTTAGCCCAAGAGCTGTAGGTTGCTATGAGCTGTGACTCCACAGCACTCTACTAAGACAGAGTCTCTACAAAAAAATAAAAAAGAGTAAAAATGTGTTAGTTTGCATACAATTAGTATAAAGTACCATAATACGTGTGTGTGTATGTGTGTGTGTTTACTCTATTAAGAGCAGCAATCTAGAAATATAACTGTCAAGAGCTTCCTCTTGATTTCTACTGCACGTCAAGTCATAAAGGCAAACTGGGTTCTTAGAAGATGTCATTGAATATTTATTCACCGATTGACTTGAAGATTGACCTAATGTTGAGTACTTTAATGTAGACAATTTATTCAATCTTTGCCTTTGCAATCCGCCATTCATTTTCACAGTGGGTTGTCGAAGGCCCCCCTGTAGTGTACGCCACATTTGGTGGTGACCAGTGTCAGGTTCTTATATAGTCTTAGTATATGGATAATCCTGGTCTCCCAGAATGATTTGAGAAGAATTTCCTGTCCTTCAAACTTTTTTGAATAGACTGAAAAAAATAACATTAGTTCTTTAAATGTTTGGTGAAATTTACCAGTGTAGCCATCCAGTCCCAAACTTTTCATACTAGATTTTTATTACAGATTCACGAAGATGGGGAGTAGGGCAGAATCTGCTTAGGGAGCTGAAATATATTATTAAGAAAAATGCATACAGTTTATAAAGATATATTTGATAAAGTCACAAATTTGAAGGTGCAGACCCTGGGTTCAGACACAAAGGTGCTGTTCTCTAAGGGACCATAAGTCCACCTGTGATCAAGAGTCTTAATATTGTTGAGACACTGTTGGGTGTTTGCAGTTGTTTTTTTGTTTGTTTGTTTGTTTTGTTTTGTTTTTTTGGCTGGGGCCAGGTTTCAACCTGTCACCTCCGGCATATGGGGTTGGTACCCTACTCCTTGAACCACAGGTGGGTGCCCACTGCTGAGCCTTTGTAGATATCTTGTCACTCGTACATTGAAAAAAAAAATCAAACTTTTTTTCTTCCTGTACAAGACCTTTAAGAACGTTCAGAGTGTACAAAGGAGACTTACGCGAAATTCTAAGTTTTGTTTTCAAATAATATTTGACTCACCTGAGAGGTAAGATTAAACAAATAAATGTTTAAGTTCAGTTAATTTTATTTTATTCTTTATAATTGGAATTAAATTTTAAGATCAAATCAACTAGCAAATATAAGGTCTAGGCCAAATAAAACATAGTTATTCTTGCTGTCCCTGACTTGATATTAATAAAGAGGAAGCAAGAAAATCTTTGGGCATTCTGCACATGCATTTTGTCTTTCTCCTGTCATTTCTCCTTTTCTCTAAGGAACATAAACCACAAATCCCTTTAACTAATGAACTTAGTGGACTTTTACTATATTAATGGACACACCATCCCATAGTGCTGTGTTCTTAGGAGGAAAGGGAGGTGAGTGAGGTGATTATTAGCAAATTTTATATCAGTGTGTCTCAGGTATGCAGAGATTGGATGCATACAAATTCCAAGTTTTTAATTCTAAGTTTTATGGGAATTTCTCCAAACCATAATATCTCAATCAGCAAGAGGTCAACAGAATCCAGCCAAAGTCCATGAAAATTGACAAAGACAGAAATGAAAAAACAAGTCACATAATAAACAGGATTGTGGCCTAGCAACCAAAGGAATCATGCTCTACATTATCTTTAAGTTCCCTGCTATATAAGTAGCATGTGTCCCCAGGGGTGTGTCTGTGCCTGTGTGTGTGTGTGTGTGTGTGTTTCCTCAGCCACTAAGAAAATAAACTATAGGAGTACTTACTTATATTACTGCCAGGGACCATCATTGCTTGAGATTTATAATCATATGTGTGAAAGGAGACATAATTCAAATAGAAAAAGTGAGTTTTATTTCAACCTTTGTGGTTGCTGTGTTGTTGTGGATGTAGTATTTATTTTCTTACAAGTCAAATATTTCAACGTTGCATTTAATTCAAGATCATTACAGTTAGTTATATATCTGCCTTGAATACTAAAGGAACAACTTAAATCTCCATTTTTGTTTCTAATATCTCGTGAAATAAAAAATAATCAGATTTATCCTGATGACTTTGATTTTTCTTAGAATGTGAATATCTTGTATGTAGGTTCAATTATCTTGTTTTGAACAAATATAACATGATAAACTTTATTGCTTATGATTTTTATTATGGTTAATCAGCAGAAGGCCAAACTTCTATTCTACACGGTCCTTTAAAATGGAATGGCTTTTCAAATGACTAAATGCTTAGTATTAATCATTACACTTGGAAGTGCTTTTTGCTAAAGCTACTTGTATGATTGTTTCAGAAATAGTTAATGTCAGTACATGACATTTAAACAGATAAATCAGTTGTAATAGCAAAGCATTTATTTAGTGGAATATAAAAGATTTGGGAAAGTAATATTCTATCATAAATATGACTTTTGTCATCTAAATTTCTCTATTAGTGAAACAGAAAACATTGCTATGTTTTTCTTTTTAAATATTTGACCCCTTTAGGTCTACATCTAAAACATTTTTACAAATATGAAATTGTTCATTAGCAAATAGACAACATCTGAAGCAGTTATATTGTATAAACAGTACAGATGATCCCATTTCAATTAAGGATACATTTGTAAATTGACTATTTATCTATCCATGGTGAGAAAGGTGTCATATTGAAGACAACAATGATATTTAGGATATGTATCATTTTTGTTATTCTGGAGCATGTTAAAGTATTGAGAGGGTGTCAAAAATGTACACACATGTTAAGAGATGTTATTTATGCATTACTTTTCAAAGTTGAATTGGTGATTCCAGTAGAAATGTCAAGAATGATGTTTGGTCCAAAAATGGCATTCTTTAAATGAATTCTGGCTTCACCATGTGCCAGGCAGGGCAGTCAAGGGAACGAGTTGTTGTTGGAGGAGCTCAAACCATTTTGAGATGGTACTTTAAATTTGAGACCACTGTGGGAGTATGACAGTGGAGTCATATGTATACAACAGAACCACCAACAGGCCTAACAATCGCATGCATTTGTGATAAGTTTGAGATGCATGCTATTGGGTCTGATGTGCAGAAGGAGAGATCTGGGCAGCTTGACATGACTAGTTCTACTTCTGCTATGATGTTGAAGCAGTTTACCTGCAGACCACAGAAGTCCTCCAAACATTGTGTCTGGGGAAGCAGTTAGCATATAAGAATATGATGCCTTTCTCAAAACAACACAATGGGAAATTTTCATCCTAAAATGATTATGTGCATCAGGACAAACAAGCTTACCTCCATAAACATTTTCCAGGATAATGGACAAGATGAAGAGGTGCAGTTGATTTTTCCCACTATTCTCCTGACTTAACGCCCATTGATTTCTTCCCATGCGGGGCCTTAAAGGATGGTGGTGTAGTGTAGCAAACTGGCTATAATGGCAGGACTTCGAATCAGCATGCACAGTGATAAAAATGAATTCTTGGTCAATGTTGCTTAAGAAGTAGTTTGGGTTGGACATGGTGGCTCACGCCTGTAATCCGTGCCCTCTAGGAGGCCAAGGAGGGTAGATTGCCTGAACTCATGAGTTTGAGGCCAGCCTGAGCAAAAGTCAGTCCCTGTCTCTACTAAAAATAGAAAAACTGAGACAAGAGGATCACTTGTGCTCAAGAGTTGGAGATTGTTGTGAGCTATGACGCCACGACACTTTACCCAGGATAACAGATTGAGACTTGGTCTCATTAAAAAACAACAACCAAAAACCCAGTAGTTTGGCATAATCAGAAGTGTCTGGATTCTTATGGTAACGACTTTGAGCATGTCTTATAATTACAGAGTTTGTATATGACTTGTATTCTTCTTTTGTTATTGGTATATATTGAGTATTATAACTTTAATATAGATTTTTGGTTTTTAAAATTATGCATACAGTTTTTGGCACCCTCTTTGTATAGAGCACATGAGTTGAAGACATGATACTCATTAATATGCTTATTTATTTTGATGAAGCAAATCATAATCACATTTGGGATAGAGAAAAGACACAATTGTAGGTGGATGACCACTCTCTTTTCGCCACCGCTTCCCAACACAGATCCTACTTGTGGAATGCAGCAGGCCTTCCAGCCAACAGTGAGTTTGTGCTATTCCTCTGTCCTATGTTAAGAAAAGTAAGGACAGAGGAACAGAAACCATACTAATTCTTAAACAAGGACATTTTAATATTGGGAATTGATTGAGCATATCGGAGAACTGAAAGGTAACAAGGAACACTGAAGTGGCTGAGTAGCTCAAGGGCTCAAGGAAGCAAAGAACAGAAGTCAGAAGGACAGAAGTCAGCATTGCTGGAGTCTAGAACCACAGAGGAAGGGCCTTTGCAAATCTACGTCTGGACCTCAGATCTGATGAGAGGATCCCGGCTGGTGTTGGTACCTCTAAGTGGGATGAGGAGTCAGGAGAATGAGAGTAGTTTAGCCAGAGCAGGAACAAGCAAGAGCTTGGAACTAATGACTACTTCTCCAGTATCCTTTCTCTGGCAACACTGACCAACAGAAATTGAAAAAAACAGAGGGAAAAAAAGATAGAACAAAGACAGAGAGACTCCTTTACTCCCTCTTCAATTTAGCACCTGCTGCTTCCATTTGTAGGACTGAGAGAGAGCCATCAAAGGAAAACTATTCCAGGGACATACTTCAGCATGCCAAGAGGAATTTACAAGGATGGGTTTGGGCGAGACATTAGCCTAAGCATCTGCCCGTGTACCTGACCTGAGACTTGATCCCCAGAGGGAGTTTCACACTGCAGTGGCAGTGTTCAAGTGTTTTTTCTGTTTTTTTGTTTTTGTTTTTGGTTTTTTTTAAGTGGGAAAGATTTTAAACTGGCTGTCCTCATTCCATCTACTGTCTTGAACCATGGTGGGTGACTTGGCTGATATGGAACACCCAAATCCACATGGATGAGAACCTGTGGCTGCAGACATGGGAAATGGCCTTATACCACTGAGTGTATCCACCATGACGAGGTGTGGTCGACCGCTTGGAGGAAAAGTCAGTTACAGGCTGACACCATCAAACAAACAAACAATAAAACAGTGTCTGAATATACCCAATAACCCTAAAAAATTGGAAGTAGATTCATTCCTAGGTTCTGCTGAAAGTAATGCAGCCCTATTGACCTTAACTTGGACATTTAAAACCCAGAGTGCAGGAAATTAGATAAACCGTGTTGGGGCTAAGGTTCTGCCATGCAAAAACTGTGAGATAATGAACGTGTTTTCTTTTAAATCAGTAATTTTGTGGTGATTTGTTAAGGGTAGCCACATAATATTCATGCGGTGGGCAACCAAGGGTAGCATTTTGTTTAAATATTGATCTTCTGGCTTCTATTAACCACTTTGGAGAAGTCCTAAGACGAGAAAGAGAAACCTCTAGTGTAGCTAATGATGCAGTGGACACCTCTGAGTTACAACTTGGAATGTGCTCTCGAGAGGAATATCAGTCTGAGCAAGAGTGAGACTCTGTCTCTACTAAAAGTAGGAAAAAAAAAACTAGCCAGGCAGTATGCCTGTGACTGTTGTCTCAGCTACTAGGGAGGCTGAGGCAAAAGGATCTCTTGAGACCAAGAGTTTGAGGTTTCTGTGAGCTATGGCTCCATGGGACTCCACCCAGTGGGAGTGGGAAGGAGAGATTCTGTCTCAAACAACAAACAAACAAACAAATAAATAAATAAGAAGAATAGCTGAATAGGACTTGGTTTTGTTTTGTTTTCCCCTCTGTTATTTATATGGGGCATTCACTTACCTGGCAGTGAGTCTATTCTAGCAAAATAAAGGCTATAAAAACTGTTTCTCTATTACCCGGAAAAGGTTTACGGTGTTATATAATTTATGAACACTGGGAACAAATGGAAATTGAGGTTTGCCAGCTAATTCTAGGCTCAGTTACAATTGAAGATAGGGGATCGCTTTTATCCTGGAGAAAAGTAGGATTGGGTTGTCATCAATGACCATTTAATGCACCCTATATCAGATACCAGTATTTGGGGGTATTAAGCGCAATGCAAGCATGCTAGTGGGTCACATCCATAGCTGAACTTGTGATCAGTTCTATATTGGTAGTGCATTGCGGGTACCAGCTATACTCACAATGGTTGTCCAGATCATATAGTTGAACCAGTATCTCATAACAGTGGAAGAAAAAAGTACATTATCTTCTCAGAAAAGGTTTAATCAAAGCAGGGGTTGTGTGGGATGCTATTAACACTAGACATTGCTGACACTTGACTCCCTTCTGTAGAATATGAAGGTTTGAACAGAACAAGAGTACCTGATCCACAGGCAAAAGCTGATTCTGTGATCAGGACTGAACAGGCAGCTGCTGTTACAGGCACCTGGTATGAAGCCCCGGACTTTGCCAACCCTTTACTTTTTAACAGTTTTCTTCCATAATAAACAAATGAAGACCAGGAACAATTTTCTCCCATATAGCAAAGCCTGCAATATATCTGTGCACTTTTTCCACAAAGTATTGAATTTGTCTGCCATGTTTTATTAGTGCGTGAGACCAGATTTTAGCACAATATGAACCATTTGTATGTATTGAAATATTTCTTTTCACTAAAGACATTTTGATGGAAGATCCCATTGATGACACTGCTCACAAGGTAGTGATTAAAGGTGGTTGGCTCTTCAATGAGGATACAATTCAGAGCTCTGTTGCTCCACTGCCCTCTTTTGTGTGGTGGAAATGGGATCTCCTATAAGGAACTCAAAGCGTTGGCCAATTTTATGAAGAGGTGTGATACCCATGAATCCCAGAACCCACAGCCCTCACTGCTCTATACTATCTGAACCCCTGAAGAACAGGAACTTTGAAACACATCACGGGGAAGATAGCATGATTTGCTGATAACAGAGCCCACTTTAAACATGGATTGTCTGGTGGAATGCTGTATCAATCTGTCAGAATAATAATAAGGATGATTGTGCATAGCACTAGGTATTCTTTAAATGGGCTGAGTTTTGGGTTCTGATGTAGAATATGAAGCGAGTGATTCTGAGACTGACTGAAGTAATATTCACATAGACTCATATAACCACTAATAATAGCCTAGCTTTATGAAAAGGCCAAGAGGAAACCAAGGTATTGATAACCAAATGCATAGTAATGTAATGCACATTTATCTTATAGACTCTCTCTCTACGTATATACAAATACATAGTATACATATAAAGTAGATATATAAATACCAGGGCTGTCTGGAAAGTATCCAGCCATGCATATTTGTCACATTACACAGCTGGATATTTTCTGTGAAGCCCTCAAATATGGATTTCACATGTAGTCTCATACAGAGAAGAACCACGTTTAAAGAAAAGCCTCCACAATGCATTAGCACATGTATTCAGTATTTCTACCATTGCTTGGTATATGTATCCTCAAAACGATAGTTTATGTTAATTAAGCAATCATCATAAAAAATGACAAGATCTACCCTGTTTTACACTTCTGCTAGTTTCCACAAGGAGAATTTCCACAAGACCTGTTTTCGGCTACTTGTAAGTTACCATTATTCTTACTCTTCCTATGGAATTAGGTCTTTAGAAGGTAGAGAAGACTCTTCTTCTTTTTTTTTTTTCATTGTTCATAAAGGAAAATGGAATAACAATTTTTTTCATAAAGGAAAAAGGAATAAAGCTATTTTTATTCCTCATAGTGTCATTTTAATTTTGTGGCTCCCAAGAGAATCAGTATTTCTTCATAATCTCTGAGAAATAAGAGAGCTTCTCCTTAATGCTTTGGTGATACGTTTCTCCATCAAACAGCAACAGTGATTGCCCTCCAAAAGCATCTGACCTGTGTACCCACCAAGAGAAGCATAAATACTACACAGCTACAGATGCTGTTTTGAATTGAACTGTGGGTGATACTCTTTGTGTCCCCAGGGATTGTTTTTTTCCATAGATGGCAGGCCCCTTCCTTTCTCTCTCTTGGTTCTGAAAGAGCATAGTCTCTGAAAAATGATACAGCAGTCACTAGGGAAACCCATTCTCAGAGGTCTTCCGAGTAGTGTTAGGGACACGAGCTGTCATCACTAAGCGAGGGTAATTTTGTTTTTTGTTTTTTTTAAATTAATTAATTTATTTATTTGGAAGGTGAATGAATGTATCAATGAATGAACACAGTCCCCTCCAGGGCAAAGTGAATGAATGCATCAATGAATGGACACAGTTCATTCATGGAATTGAGGCCCAGGAAATTCACATGAAACTGACTTAGGCATGGGGAATAGGGGTTTCACGTTTAGTCCCAAGTGCAAAGTGAAGGAGATACTGAGGCACAGGTGACTCCTCAGCAATTGTCCGGCATTTTTGGCTATTGGAGCCTCTGGTGGGGGTAGCAAGGGTAATTTTGAAGTTCAATGCGTGATCCCCAATAGATGGGGAACCCTGTGGTAATTTTCTGATCAGCCTAAGTACTCTCTGATAATCAGACCACTACTAACTCTCTGCCCAGGTTAATCCTGGACTCTTTAAAGCTCTCCAAGGAGAATGCAACATGTCTGCGTATTACACTACTTTTGAGTCACTATCTTAACTTGTATCAAGCTTTCAATGTAGTGGCTTAGCCACAGGAGAAAACCACATAATTACAGTTGTTTTGATCTAGGTCTTGGTGTGATACACTTTATGTATTGCGTTTTTGGTCTTTTAAATTTTGCTGTGTGTCCTTTGGCTCTGCCAGCATACATTCAAAGCCTCATTAACGTTCAAGTAGTTATAGATTCAGGTCAGGAACTGTGTGTTTAATGAGACCCTAAGGATGGGCCATAGAATCGAGAGTAGAGAAAAACCTTGGCACACATGGCTCTTGTTCACCTCGTCATTTAATTCGGCATGACAGAGCTGCTTAGCTGTGCTGAACTGGCTCTGGGAATAACAGCCGTACTTCTGGCTAACATCAGTTCATACTGAAATGAAATCTCTCTGGCTGAGCTCTGGATGTATTTTGTAGGCCTGAGATCTCTTGCTCTGTTCCTTGTTACAAAGTAGAAAAAGGACACTTTATCCTATTTTGGGCTTGCCTCAACACACAACAAGCTATGCAGGGCAGGGTGCTCTGTCCTGGAATGCTCTTCTTATCAGGACTTCAGCTCTGCTTCTCCTTTGTCATCACTGAATCTGTCACCACTTATTCATGAATGGCTTGGGTCACTTTGCACAGAATACCTATGCTTGGTGAGGAAGGACGTGACAATATATTCTCAATTTGGAGTTCAATTATTATTACTTTAAATGCCAAGCAGAATTCTTAGTGTCTCATATAACCTAGAAATATTCATGCAGAAACCATTTATAGGATATATTTCTGGAAGAAAATTTTTAAATTTATGTGAGCTATTTATTTAAATTTTCAACAATTAAACTTTTGTCTCTGTGGCTTGATTGTATGCACTAGTGAAAGAATGACATCGTTTACATCCTATAATCTCCTTGAAGCACCTACCTCAACTTTCTTTTTCTTTTTGGGACAGAGTTTCACTCTGCTGCCCTCAGTAGAGTGCCATGGCATCATAGCTCACAAAACCTCAAACTCTTGGGCTCACATGATTCTCTTGCCTCAGCCTTCCAAGTACCTGGGACTACAGGCACCCACCACAAAGCCCAGCTATTTTTAGAGGTGAGGTCTCGCTCTTGTTCAGGCTGGTCTGGAACCTGTGAGTTCAGGCAATCCACCTGCCTTGGCCTCCCAGAGTGCTAGGATTATAGGTTTGTGCCACTGCGCCTGGCACCTACCTCAACTTTTAAGTATATTAAATGTGTGTTGGTTTACAGTTTACAGATTTGCCTGCATTTTAGCCAGATTAATTACATTAATATTTGAATTTTATTAGTTGTTTTATTCTAAGTAATGTATTTCTTTGGGAACATATAATATATGTACCTGATACAAACATATAGAATATATATAAAATGTATAATAAGAATCTTCTCATACTATTAATTCAGATACCCTTTACCTTTTATATTACTTTTATTATTCTTTTTATAAGTATCCAGGAATATTTCAGAATAAACTAAATATTTTACGTATTAATATCACTTTCTACTTAAACAATAACATAAAAAATTTTTTGTTTCTTTTCACGATCTGGTGTGTATATATTTCTTTCATTCCATACAATGATATATGGTTATTACAACTGCCTCATAATTTTTTTCAAACTGCATATTCATTTGTGTGTTTGTAGAAGTGAATTAAACAGACAAAAATCCCACTCTCACAGAGCTAACAAGCTTATTAGGAGAGGCAATCACTTAATATGCAGTCATAGAGATATAGTAAGTGATATTCAACAAACATAAGAAAGAAAAAAGAAAAGAAAGAAAGAAAGAAAGAAGGAAGGAAGGAAGGAAGGAAGAAAGAAAGAAAGAAAGAAAGAAAGAAAGAAAGAAAGAAAGAAAGAAAGAAAGAAAGAAAGAAAGAAAGATGGATGGAGAAAGGAAGGGAGGGAGAGAAGGAAGGAAGGAAGGAA
>CAUYON010052797.1:0-15641 GCA_963573935.1 Arctocebus calabarensis
GACGGCTGCAACCAATTTATGGGGGGGCGTTGTGGCGGGTGCCTGTAGTCCCTGGAGGGAGGAAGAGGCAAGAGACTCGCTTGAGCCCTGTAATTGGTGGTTGCTGTGAGCTGTTATGCCACGGAAATATATCCAGGGTGACAGCTTGTGGCTCTGTCTAAAAAAAAAAAAAAAAAAATAGCTGGGTGTTGTGGCAAGTGCCTATAGTCTCAACTGCTTGGGAGGCTAAACAAAAATAATCGCTTAATACCAATTTTTTTTGGTTGGTGTTTTCTTTTATGCAAAAGAATCATTTTTAGTTAGAATTTTAAAAAAAAAAAAAAAAAAAAAAAAAAAAAAGCAATATTTCTTAACTCTCGCCTTATTAGAATATTTGTAACTCAGAGGCAGTAATTAGCAGGGGAGGGAGATAGTAAAAGTGTTTACTTTTCCTACAGTCTTTGTTCACTCTCCTTTGTGTGAATTGGAGAGATCTTCAGATTGCTGCTGCTATTTTTTTTTTTTTTTGAGACAGAGCCTCAAGCTGTCACCCTGCATAGAGTGCTGTTGCATCACAGCTCACAGCAACCTCCAATTCCTTCCTACACTCTTTGTTCACTCTCCTTTGTGTGAATTGGAAAGATCTTCAGATTGCTGCTTCTATTATTTTTTTTTTTTGGAGACAGAGCCTCAAGCTGTCACCCTGGATAGAGTGCGGTGGCATCACAGCTCACAGCAACCTCCGATTCCTGGGCTCAAGAGAGTTTCCTGCCTCCACCTCCCAAGTAGCTGGGACCACAAGCGCCCGCCACAACGCCCGGCCATTTTTGGTTGCAGCCGCCATTGTTGTTTGGCGGGCCCGGGCTGGATTCGAACCCGCCAGCTCAGGTGTACGTGGCTGGCGCCTTAGCCCGTTGAGCCACAGGCATGGAGCCTGCTGCTGCTATTAATAAGTACCTTTTGGTTCTGTTTAGCCAGGGCCTTCCTGCTCCTCCCAGGAATGTAATAGGATCTTGGCATTGCATCTATCCAACCTGTAACTGCAGAGTGGGCGGCGCTGCAGAGTGTTCCTCCCCTGGTGGGAAATAAGAGAATAACACAATGAACAAACACATCCTAAGGGGTGAGGGGGTGTGACATTTTGACAGGTGTACATTTATTAAGGATTATTATCAAAATGTAAAAAAGTAAACTTTTTTCCTTTTTTTTTCTTCCTTTTAGCTCCTGGTATTACTGCCTACACATTGTTGCTCTCTTAGTATTATTATTTTTGCCAGTGGAAAAAACTCAAAGAGGAAAGAAGACACACGAAAATGTTCAGCTCTCACAATCCAAAAAGTTTGAAAGAGAAAATTCTTTGGGACAGAACAGTTTTTCCACAACAAACAACGTTTGCAGTCAGAATCAGGAAGCAGCCTCCAGACATTCCTCACTGAAGCAGTGACGGGGGAGGGCTCTGAAAGCTGTTTCTTTGTATATTCATAGAAACCAATCTTAGCACCTTTTCAAGGGGTTTGTGTTTGTTTGGTAAGAGCTTAACTACGGGGAAATGGGACAGTTACAGGTGGGGAATTTCCTGTACACTAGACTGGAAATGGAGTGAAATAACCCTTCCCACGACATGTCCCTGTGGGCCATGCCTTATATAAAAAATGTTTCCATATTTCAGTGGGCACTCACAACCTCAGCATATGTCACAAGGTCACTTTGTGCCCTTTTGCTGAATGTACGTTGCGTATCCCAAGGCACTGAAGAGGTGGAAAAATAATCGTGTCAATCTGAATGATTGAGAGAAATTAACTTTTCCAAATGAATGTCTTGCCTTAAGCCCTCTATTTCCTAAAATATTGTTCTTAAGTATTTTCAAGTGTAATATTGTGAGAACACTATTTCAGTAGTTGATATTGTGTGCTGTAAAGGAATTTAGGAAGAATTTGAAACAGGATATTTAAGAATGTGGATACTTTAAAAATGCAATAAACATTGTAGTATTTGAAGGGTTTTCTTAAAGTATGTTTCAAGTGACTGCAATACACAGTGAACCTGTAAACAGTAATGGAGGCCAAATTATAGGGAGCCTGTTTTGCTAGAGAGTGTAATTATCTTGTGTCAGTCAGAGAGCCCTGCTAGGAGGAATTTCTTAAACATAATTTAAGGTTGGTCATGTGATGTTTTAAGCTTATTTTCTTGAAAGAGAGAGAGAGGAAGGCAGGAGAAAAGAACACCCTGTGTAGCCTCCAGCTCGCACCAGGGCTCCTGTTACCCTGGATTGTGGGGATTCTTTGTGATTTTCTGAGACATAAAAGTTTAGTAGCTTTTGTAATACTTTGGATTTTTAAATGAAACTTATCAAACATAAATTGTATGTATAAGAATCAGATAGGGGTTATGAAAATAATAGTGGTAGATTGCTCAAAGGTTTATAAAGAGAAGTTGCTAAATGTTACTGTCTGGTTAATCCATTTCTTACTCATGATATTTTAATTCATGTTTGGGAAATTTTTAGGAAAATGAAAACTTAAGAGTCATTGTGTCTGAATGGCGTTTTTTGAGAGTAATATGAATTCATTTTCAAACCTTTTAACTTCTCACCTTAAAATTTTGCTGTTAACTCATTAAAATGAGTTTTAGGTTCTGTAAGTAGAAAAATGTACTTTTATGTTATTGGCAATTTTTACCCTGATTTAATCTTGCCTTGAATGACTAGGTGTTTCCTATAATCCCATAGCACTGTGACGGCTGCAGGAGCTGAGAACAGGAGACTGGGATTGGATGGGGCAGTGGAGGTGGCCTTGAACCTCTGCCTGTGGGAGGACAGGGGGAGGCCTCTGACTCTACACTTATTTGACCAATCGTTTGTGGAATTTATTTTTCTTTTTGCCTTAAATTTTTTAATCAAATGCAAATTGTAAGATGAACTCTCTCTCTCTTTCTCCTTAATTTGGTAACTAATAAATTTGCAAATGAAGTTAAGGATGAAACAAGAATCTAGCTTAAGCTACATAATATTTAAAGAAGAAAGGAAAAGCAAGTGCATTTGGAATTTTTGAGGTCTTAAAATCAGCAAAACTGTCAATGTATCTTTTTAGAACTTTAGCGATACCTGAGTCTATTTTTATTTTTGTAAAGGTAAATTTTTTTCCATCTCCTGAGGCTAATAAGGAAAATACAGATAGCTAAATAAATTTCCTCTATTCTCCCATGCCTTGAGGTTAAGCTTGCTCTACAGTGTGAGTGAATGGAAAAGAATATGCATGGAAAGTACCTGCCAGCCCACAAGTCTCCTCAATAAAGTTAATGCTGAAGACGACCTCATCAGAGGACCTCATCCCTATTGAAAGTCACCAAATTCAGAATCGAAAATACAGGCCCAGGCATGTCATAAGCAAGAACAAGAAGGCTTAATTAAAACTTCTAGGGTTTTTTTTGTTGTTCAACCTATATAGCCACTTACAATAATCTCCAATTTCTATTACCTGACTATATTTGATTTGTCAATCTATAAACATAAATCACTGTTAACTTATTTCTTGATCAAAGAATATGATCACAGCACTGTCATCTAGAAAGCAAGATATTTGATCAGTTTTCCAGTTACTTTAAAGATAATACATTACATATGCAGTTTGACTGATTTCCATCTCCCTGAATCAACTTGTTATTTTTGTGAAATGATTTTTGGGTAGCTATCTTCTAATCTGGAGAAATGATCACAAATATGCAACATAGAAGTATAACTAAAGAAATAATCCTAATCCTCAACTTGAATTTTCTCAAGAAAAAATTTTTATGCTCTATAAAATGACTTATCTGCTTAGAGTGTTAAGATTAATATTTTGCTTCTAGAACTTACAGTAGGAGAATTTAAAACAGGTATATTAGTACCGTTAAATGTAAAGGAATTCATTGCAATATGGGCTTACCTTTTTTATCATCACAATAGGATTCAGTGTATATTATTTGTCCACTCTTCAGTTATTGTGAAACCACTCCAGAGATGATCAATCAACATCATGTTTATACTTTGATTAATTATATATTACTCAGGGAAAAAAATGAACAAAATAATTCTTCCTTCAGTTTCATTTTTTGGAAATAGTAACAGTTAATTTAATTTGGTATGTCTCAGCTGTCGACATTTACAAGTGGCTCATTCTGTTTTTAAAATAAATATTTTTATTGGAACTCAGGGTAATTGGGGGAATTTATTTAGCTTCTAAAATATCCAGTATAACAGAGAAGATTTATTTGGCTTCAAAAATATCCAGCTAGCACTTATCAGCCACCACTCTCTGCTTGGCTGAAAAGTATTTTTATTATTGGGCCCCATCATATGTGACTCATAATCACTTTTGAGAAAAATGTGCAATAAGGTTTCTAAAAAGTGAGGGCAGGTTGCATGTAAGCACTAGCTGACCTGGGAGGAGACCTGGGTCTCCATTCTGTCTCTGTCATTAATGAGCCATAGTACTTGGAGCAGTCACCTGTCCTGTGCACCGTAAGTTCCTCAGCCATAAGCAAAGGGGTCAGCCTAAGAGTTCAGGACCAGTGGTGTATCATGAACTGAAGCCATTAGTAAAGTCTGGAGGATGCAAGGACATGGGCAGATTCACAATCCAAAGTATTGTCCTGACCACTGACTTTCAACCACTTGAGCTCAAATCCCTGACTTGTCAAAAGGTTGTCATGACAACAGTTAAATCTGTCAGTCTGTTAAATCTTAGGGCCTGAGGACGTACTTTTCAACTGAATATAGCCCTAAACTTAGTCTTTCAAAGTGAAATAGTCTCTACTGAAAAAAAAACATACTTTCCTTTTGCTTTCTCTTTTTGGGGGTTTCTATCTGTGTTACATAAAATTGAAGAAGATATGTACTATGAATTACTTTATACAAATTGCTACTGAACAGGGTTTGCCACCACATAACGTCACAAAAATTACATTTTTCAAAGATATTTAAAGCATATTTAATTTTGTCACATCTTATTTTAAATTACAAAAAAAAACTGCTTTAAAATGTTGCCATTAAAATAATTACAAGATTTATATTTTATTTGAGGATTACATCACACCTTTAGGACAAAACCCTTTCCTAGTTAAAATTCATACTTTGTAAATACTTAATTTGTATATTCATGAACAGATTTTAAACATTTATACTTATTTTGTTTTCTTATTTTCAACTTTATTACTTATTTAAGAGTTCTACATTGTAATTGGAAAAAAATTACTTGAGAGAATCATTGTTTTGGAATGGTGCCTATTACTGCTGTGTGTCAGCTAAGGATTTTCCCAGAGTTTTAGATGTAAGCCAGTATTTTGTGGGGATTTATTTAGGCATTAACAGCCCATCCGGGCTGAAACTTAATCCGTCAGATCTAATAAAGGTGCAGAATTCTAAATAACACTGTGAAATATAACCCTAACTGCCCTCAAGTACCTTATGAAACTGTTACACTTAACCCAGTGTGCATTTAATGAGTGGCTGATCTTGTTTATACACGCATATTAGATGCTGAAATTTCTGTTTTCTACAGCCCTTGGTAAAAATGGTTTCTGTTATTGCATGCTCCTAGTGGTGAAGGAAAAGATTTGCATTTTAAAAAGATACACTTGGAAATTTGAGTTTGCGATGTTAGAATGTAGAGGGTCTCTACAGTGTTCTTCTGCAACACCAAGTAGTCAAATCTATTTATACAATTTAAAATCTATAACTCTCATTAGAGAAGAAATTTTAAAATGAAATTTTCCACATTGGTATTTTGTAGGAATGCTCTTATAATCAGTGATTAAGCTGCTTTTTGAGGCGCTCTTGTTGTACAGAGGATGCAGCCAATTACATTTGAATTGGTAGGCTGCTTAATAATTTTGTATATGTTTTAAAATAATATTTATTTTAATAGGTTTTTAACATTATGCAGATCCTGGCTATAAAGAACTGACAAGCTCCATAGGTTATTGATTGGGAGAATTTTATGAAACAGAGCCTAAAGACACATTTGTATGCCAGCAGATTTGTCTTGCCTTTAAAACCAATTATAACACTTCCTTTAATCCAACTTTTATATAGCAAAACACACACAAGCCCCCAAGACTCTGTATTCCAAGGTCCTGGCCAACTACCATCTGAGCTTGCTCAGTGACGCAAAGCCCTCTCTGCAGCCTCGTTTCATCAAATTTTACTACTGTAAAAAGTCATGGAAATAGGATGACAACCCAAAAGTTAGAGTAACGTAAGTAAAATGACTAGTTTCTTAATAACATGTTTGAAATTGAAGAAGCGGCAGCTTTTTACTAGAGTCTTAAATGACTGTTTCTTGCCCAGTATTTTCGGTTAATAACTTTGAGAAATTTGTTAATATTTCTTCCAGCCCTTTCCCAGTAAAGGGCAAACAGTATGTTGAAAGTTGGATAGACTTTTAAAATACACCTTTTTCCTGGGTGGCGCCTGTTGTTCAGTTGGTAGGGCACCGGCCCCATTTGCCAAGGGTGACAGGTTCAAACCCGGCCCCAGCCAAACTGCAACAAAAAAATAGCCGGGCCTTGTGGTGGGCTCCTGTGGTCCCAGCTACTCGGGAGGCTGAGGCAGGAGAATCACCTAAGCCCAGGAGTTGGAGGTTGCTGTGAGCTGTGATGCCACGGCACTCTACCAAGGGCCATAAAGTGAGACTCTGTCTCTACAAATATGTATACCTTTTTCCCAATTCCAAGTATTTTTGGTCTGTATACATGGATTTGGCAGTGAAGTACATTTGCTTCTGACTTCTTACTGCAAGGAAAAAGGAATGAAATACTGAACCCAAATGTGTTCCCAGCCAGTCGGGTCCACCTTCCATCATGTGTGCACCACTGCCCGTGAGGCAGTGCAAGTGGGAGTAAAAATATTTCAGGTGAAATGAGACATTCTCCCATATAAAATGAAAATGTGTGGTTTCATTCCTGCCTGCCTTTAAAAGCTGTGTCTCGATCTCTGCCTAGTAGTGGTTGGACCTCAGTTACCCAGACATAAGGAGACCCAGCTCTGGCAGCTGGAATTGGCAGTATTTACATTTGCCTTCCCAGACAGAATAAAATGTGGTATTCTGTGCTTTCTGTTTTTATTATTCCAAAATATTTTTTTAAAGAAGTGTTATTTTTCAACAGATCCATAAATTCGTTCTTGTTGTATGGTAAATAAGAACCACCACTGTGTGGGCTCAACTGTGATGTGTTTTTTTCATAACTACTCATTCTTAGTCTGTCCTCAGAGCTGCACTGGTGGCTTATTGCTGGGTTTTAAAGGTGTTTTTAACTTGCACATAAATGTTTTTTTTTCTAATTGTGTGTCTTTAAAACAGATTAAACAGTAGTTTAAAAATACTTGTGTGTGCACTACTTTCAAAGGCTTTTATAGATGTAAATACTGGGCCAATCATGAAAGTTAAATGGTCTTTTTTATTCAAGAATTCAGGCTCGGCGTCTGTGTCTCAACGGGCTAAGGCTCCAGCCACGTACACCTGAGCTGGTGGGTTCGAATCCAGCCCGGGCCCGCCAAATAACAATGACGGCTGCAACCAAAAAATGGCCGGGCGTTGTGGCGGGCGCCTGTAGTCCCAGCTGCTTGGGAGGCGGAGGCAAGAGACTCGCTTGAGCCCAGGAATTGGAGGTTGATGTGAGCTGTGATGCTACAGCACTCTATCCAGGGTGACAGCTTGAGGCTCTATCAAAAAAAAAAAATTCATCAGGTTTGATACCCCATGTTAAGTGGTTAGGGCACCAGCCACATGCACTGGAGCTAGTGAGTTCGAATCCAGCCTGAGCTTGCCAAACAACAATGACAACTACAACCAAGAAGTAACTGGGCATTGTGGTGGGTGCCTATAGTCCCACCTACTTGGGAGGCTGAGGCAAGAGAATCACTTGAGCCCAAGAGTTTGAGGTTGCTGTGAGCTGTGATGTCCCAGCACTGTACCCAGTGTGACAACTTGAGACTATCCAAAATTTAAAAAAAAAAAAAAAAAAGGGTGGTGCTTGTGGCTCAGTGAGTAGGGCACCAACCCTATATACCAAGGGTGGCAGGTTAGAACCCAGCCCCAGCCAAACTGCAACAACAACAACAAAAAAATAGCCTCGGTGGGCAGCGCCTGTGGCTCATCAAGTAGGGCGCTGGCCATATACCAAAGGTGGTGGGTTCAAACCCAGCCTCGGCCGAACTGCAAAACAGAAAAATAGCTGGGCGTTGTGGTGGGCGCCTGTAGTCCCAGCTACTCGGGAGGCTGAGGCAAGAGAGTCGCCTAAGT
Organism: Arctocebus calabarensis; assembly: GCA_963573935.1. Classification (NCBI taxonomy): domain Eukaryota; kingdom Metazoa; phylum Chordata; class Mammalia; order Primates; family Lorisidae; genus Arctocebus; species Arctocebus calabarensis. Next base: position 8,259 of record CAUYON010052797.1, read on the forward strand.
CCAGGAGTTGGAGGTTGCTATGAACTGTGTGATGCCAGGGCACTCTACCGAGGGCAATAAAGTGAGACTCTGTCTCTCCTACGAAAAAAAAAATTCTTTAATACCGTAATCTACATCTAAATCATTCATTCAACTGCTTAAAAATTATTTAAAAGAAACTACTGTTTCATTACCAGTAGTTTGGAAAGTAATTAAAATCACATTAAGTTGGGATACAGAATCTGGATTTGCTCCTAAAACAGACTTAAAGTGAAGAAGGTACTGACCTGGAATAGTTGGCATGCAGTTAGCCCTGTCCTGACTGGATCCTGTCTGGATCTGGGTTTTGCCATTGAGACAGAGCTCTGGGATTCCCCTAAATGCTACTTTCCTGTGTCATGATTATGACCTAGGAGAACTTTAGAGTGTGCCTGGGAGCTTTTTATGCTGTTGTTCACGGTTGTGGGAAGCAACCATGCAGTTTTCTTGTGCAGAGGTGCTAGTGTATGCAAGTTAGCCCAGTCAAAGCTCCCGGTCTCTGGAAGACCTTGGACTCCTGGGGCACATTTAGGTTATAGCATGTTGAGATTCAGGGTCATGCTGAACTTAAACCACGACCAAAAGCAGTGTGGATATGGAGTTCCAGACATGCTGGTTGACAGGAATAAATCACTGCCCTTGACCTCAAAGAGCTAGTGAAGTAATCACACAGTAGGGGCTTTATTAGAGGTGCGTTCACAGCACCTCTGCAGTGAGGAGGGTGGTCCCACATGAGGGAATAGTCCAGCATAGCTCCAGAGTTGGCTCTTGGACTCTTGAGGAAGGCTGTTTTAACTGGTCTGAAGAAGGATGTGAGGGGAGTTAGGAGGGAAAGCTATGTCAAGAATTTTATGAAGGTTGGGTGATGCTAGTGCTTTGGAAGGCTGAGGTGGGATGATAACTTGAGGCCAGGAGTTTGAGACCAGCCTGGGCAACATAGGAGACCCTGTCTTGTCTTTACAAAAAAAAAATGTGTATAAATATGTATATACATAGCTGGACATGGTGGCATGAGCATGTTGTCCCAGCTTCCCAGGAGGCTGAGGCAGGAGGATTGCTTGAGCCCAGGAGTCCAGACTGCAGTGAGCTGTGATTGCACTACTGTGCTCCAGTCTGGGCCACAGCACCAGAACTGATCTTTAAATAAAATGTCAAAAGCCTTGGGGTGGCGCCTGTGGCTCAAAGGAGTAGGGCACCAGCCCCATATACCAGAGGTGGTGGGTTCAAACCCAGCCTCAGCCAAAAACTGCAAAAAAAAAATAAAAAAATAAATAAAATAAATAAATATATAGAAAAACCTTAAAAAAAAAAAGAAATGAGGTTAAAAGGATAAATAAATGGAGATATTCAGAGAAGGGGAGATACTTCATATAGAATATGGAAATAATACCACCTACTGTATAGGGTTGTTGTGAGAATTCAGTGAGTTAAAGGGTGAATACTCAATAAATAGTGGCTATTATTATTAATTTTTAGACAGAGTCTCATTATGTTGCTCTCAGTAAAGTGCTGTGGCATCACAGCTCACGGCAATCTCAAACTCTTGGGCTTAAGCACTTCTCTTGCCTCAGCCTCTAAAGTGATTCTCTTATTTCAGCCTCCCAAGTAGCTGGGACTACAGGTGCCTGCCATAATGCCCAGATATTTTTTTGTTGCATTTGTCACTGTTGTTTACCAGGCCTGGGATGGGCTTGAACCCACCAGCCTCGATGTATATGGTTGGCACCCTACTTACTGAGCTATGGGTGCCGAGCCTATTATTTTTGTAAAGTCTAAACACAAAGGCCCTCCATGATGTGATCCTTGCCTACTTCTCTAGCCTCATTTCCTGCCATTCTCCATTTATACCAACAAGCTACATTGTTTTATGCCTTTAGACTTTGTCACATGCTATTCTCTATGCCTAGAATGCCTTCCTCCGTTTTTTCCCATAGCAATATTATTCACTTCAAATGCCCTAATTTGGCACCTCTAATATGTGATGCTTTCCCTTCCAAACTGTCCATTTCCTGCTTTGTGAAACCACTGAAGCTAATACATATCTCTGTCTCTACGTCATTATATCATTCTTCTCTACTTCACTGTAAGAACACTAAGGGCAGGTTAGGGACACTGCAGTTATGATTAAACCCAGGTGTCCAGAATAGCTACCACCACATGATTTTAGAGGTTTCAGATAATGACAAAGATAGGGTGTGGTCATTTAAGTGAAGACCTAAAGCTGAAAGGAGGTACAGATTGGTAGAAAAGTTCAGGGACTCATGAAGCTAGGGCACTGGATAGTTCATTGCTGAATATGTTTAAGTTGTCCAAGATGATAGGAAAAATAAGGGAGGCTAAAGCCCTCAACAAATTTAGGGAAGTATCCTGGAAGCTGATCAAAGATGGGGTAAAAAGTAGTAAGAAAGTTTTCAAGGAAAAAGGCCTATAAAAAGGAGGCAGTGAGCTAATGGTCTGGAAGGGGCCCTGGAGCTAGGGGCTTCTGCCTGCATAAGCAGGGAACGGAGTTTTCCAGTATTCTATTAGTTGAGGCAGAAAAACCTGACCAGTTGGCTGAAAACTTATTTTTTCTGGCCTGGCTTTCCATGGCCTAACACTTTTCTAGCTATACTTGGGGACCTGAGTGTGACCATAGATGAGGTAGAAGTTTTGGCTTTCCTGAGATTCTACCTCAGCCCTGGAAAGCTTTGGTGCAAAGTGAAGAGCTCTGATGACAGGAGATAGTTTGATAGTGAGAGATGTTTGCATTTGTTCATACTACTGGGAGCCTCCTATGCCCTGTCAATAAAAGAGGGGGTTTCTGACTGAGGCTTTGGAAACACTGATTTCAGATGTGTCTCTTTCTTCTGCCTTTCCAGCTTAGTTTCTTGCTATATAGCTCCCTTGCTGTCTAAACTTTGGATACACTAGATTTTCCCAATGATTTGCAGTTTTTTTTTTTTTTTTTTTGAGACAGTCTCACAACGTCGCCCCGGGTAGAATTCCCCTCAAACTCTTGGCCCAAGCAATTCTCTTGCCTCAGCCTCCCAAGCAGCTGGGACTACTAGGCACCCTCCATAATTGGTTGTAGTTGTCATTGTTGTTTGGTAGGCCCAGGCCAGATTTCAACCCACCAGGTCCAGTGTATGTGGCTGGTGCCCTAGCTGCTGAGTTACACAGGTGCCAAGCCTGATTTGCAGTTTTTAACACTTTGGATTTTTTGCCTTTGGGTATTTGATTGCATGACTGCCCTTTATTTGAGAGGTTCTTCCCCTTTGTATATTTGGTAAATAGCTAAATTTTTCAATATTTATCTTTACTTCCTTCAGGATGGTGTTCCTGTTTCTCATGCAAGTCCTTAATTAACCCCGACAGTCTTCCACTTGTAAAACTTTACTGTACTTATTTCTTTACTCATCTGCCTCTCTGTAATAGACTATGAGCAATTAGACCACAAGAAATACCAAAGAGATGAATAGCACCCTCACCTAACCTCACCCTAACAGTGCTTAGATAGTAGGCAGTAATTAATTTGCAGAATGTGTGTGTTTTAGGGGCTATGTGAGAGTACAGACATAGGAAAAGGAGCATGTATGGAAGAGAAGGCCTCCAATCTCTTTGTCAAAGATAATATAATCGATACATCTGATGCATTACAGCAAGAGGGCTTGGGAGTCCAGAATGTCCTTAGGCTTTTTACTAGGTCTTTCACAAAGTTTGCTATTACAGCACCATGTTAGACAGACACAATCTCATGTGGGAGGAAAAGGATAGGAAATGGAGGAAGAAAAAGAGACAGTTCAGAAAAAGAAAGTTTCTGGGCAGCACCTTCGGCTCAAGGAGTAGGGCGCCGGCCCCATATATAGGAGGTGGCGGGTTCAAACCCAGCCTGGCTAAAAACTGCAAATAAATAAATAAATAAAAAGATTCTGAGTTGGATTCTAATTTGACTTTAAAAGCAAATATTTGTCTGGCTTTGAGCAAATCATTTCATATCTTTGGGCTTTAGTTTCTTAACAAAAGGTGTAGTTCTTCCCTAGAGATGATTAACTGCCTCCAAATGGTCTGTGAAAGGTTCAAGCATTTAAACCGCTTATTTCCCTAGAACCTTTTTGTGTGTGTGTGTTTTTTTTTTTGAGACAGAGCCTCAAGCTGTCACCCTGGATAGAGTGCCGTGACATCACAGCTCACAGCAACCTCCAATTCCTGTGCTCAAGTGAGTCTCCTGCCTCTGCCTCCCAAGTAGCTGGGACTACAGGCACCCGCCACAACGCCCGGCCATTTTTTGGTTGTAGCTGTCATTGTTGTTTGGTGGGCCTGGGCTGGATTCGAACCCGCCAACTCAGGTGTACGTGGCTGGCGCCTTAGCCTGCTGAGCCACAGGCGCCGAGCCGGGACTGTCATTTTTGATGGATTGCAGGCTGAACCCCTCCTTTCTCGACCCACCGCCTGGCCATTTTTTGGTTGCCCCCGACAACTGTTGTTTGGAGGGCCTTGGCTGGATTTGAACCTGCCAGCTCAGGTGTACGTGGCTGGAGCCTTAGCCCATTGAGCCATAGGTGCCGAGCCTTCTTCTTCTTTTTTTTTTTTTTTTGTGGAGACAGAGTCTTGCTTTATTGCCATTGGTAGAGTGTTGTGGCATCACACAGCTCATAGTAACCTCCAACTCCTGGGCTTAGGCGATTCTCTTGATTCAGCCTCCCGAGTACCTGGGACTACAGGTGCTTGCCACAACGCCTGGCTATTTTTTTGTTGCAGTTTGGCCAGGGGCCAAGTTCAAACTCACCACCCTTGGTATATGGGGCTGGCGCCCTACTCACTGAGCTGCAGGTGCCGCCTGACTGCCAGAAGTTTTGCCAGAGATAATCACTAAGAGTACTAGGGTGGGGTGAGAAAAGCCAGAGTTGTTGTAAAATGGTTTGCTCTCTTGGTAAGTAATAGATCAGGCCACAGAGGTCTACACAAGGTTATAAGAGTTCGCATTCTAGGGGGAAAAGATTGCTATGGATGTGTTATCTGGTATGAAAATAATTAGAATTTGACAGACAAGCTGTCACCCTGGGTAGAGTTCTATGGCATCACAGCTCACAACAACCTCCAACTCCTGGGTTCAAGCGATTCTCCTGCTTCTACCTCCCAAGTAGCTAGGACCACAGGTGGCTGCCACAACACCTGGCTATTTTTTGGTTGCAGCTGTCCTTGTTTGGCTGGATTCAAACCCACCAGCTCAGGTGTATGTGGCTGGCGCCTTAGCTGCTTGAGACACAGGCACCAAGTACATCTTATTTCCTAAGATGAATGTTTTTCCTGAAATTGCTCTATGTGAGGAAAACTAAGGGTGTTGTCACCTATTGAACACTTTTGCTGGTAAAGACCTGAGTTGTTGATGTTTGTCTAGGTCATCCACAGTAGCAGGTCTTGAGTGCTATACTGATGGCTTGGAATTTGCTTTTCCCATATGGTTCAAAGAAAAGTGATAGTGGAAACAGGCAACTGGCCTATGACAGGAATGCACTGGCTAGTGTGCTGGATGTATTTGTTGCTTCAGCAATGGGTAGAGAGCAGAAAGTGATGGGACTGTCCAGTTTAGAGTCCAAAGTTCAGGTGTGAGTCAGATTCAACTCAGATTCAGGTGTGAGTTCAGGTGTTACTCAGGCGGCTGAGTAACAGTTTCTGTACAGCTGGACACAGGGCGCAGGGCACAGTGAGAGTGGGGAGAGAAGACTCCAGGCATCTTTGGCTGGTGGGTTTTGCCCAGAGGCTTCCCTTTGGTGACACAGGAAGTCAGTGAGAAACATCTGGAACCCACGAGGAGGACAGAAGTGGTGGAAAATTGGCAAGTGGTAGGTTCATTTGGTTGGAGGCTGCCTGCAGCTGTAACCATAGCAACAGCGAGACTGCAAGCAGGAAAAGCCTTACCTATGGGCTGTTTTGTTTTTTTTTGGACTTGGACATTCGATTGAACTGCCTCGGGAGATCTTGGGCCAGTGTGCAGATGACTCTGGGTGTTGTCTGGGGCCCCAGACTAAGCCGCAGAGAAAGAAAGGAGCTAATATTCAGCTGCGGGCTGCCCCTGTGTGCTGTAGCGCCAGCATTGGCCGGGAGACCTTGGGCGAGTAATCTAGTGACTGAGCTGCCCAAAGGCGGGGATTGAGACACCAGGCAAGGGCTGAGATCCAAGTGTTTGGTAGATTAACAGCCTTGGCCCTCAGGGGCATAGAGGAAGACTGGATTTGGCGCACTGGATAAGCAGGCAGCCATGCCAGGAGAGATCCCAAGGATAAATGCTTTCCTTGGAAAGCTTCTGCTTGGCCAAAGTTTATGGTTTGGAGTGTCTTTTAGGTGGGCTGAGGAGACATTTGGGCTCCCAAGCCTGCAGGGTCTGAGAAATCAGCAGAGGTGCCAGTCTCCATCTGGTACAGCTGTATCAACATTATGATTAACATGTCATACCTCAGAAGATCACCGGCTGCCCGGTCCATATTTAGTAAGATATATATACTACTTGGTTTCTTGGTTTTGGGGTTTTTCTTTTTCTTAATTTCAACATTTTTCCTTGACACTTTATTTTCTTTTTGTTTTTTTCACTATTCTAGTTTAAATACAATCTTCCATTTTTGCCTTCTTTAACAATTAGAATTTTATTTTTGCTAGTGTTTCTGCCTCAATTATTTGTTTTTTTCCCCTCCTAATTTTATCCCATTAGGGTTTCTGCTTGTTTGTTTTGGTTTGATTTATAGTATTTTTGTCTTTCCTTTCTACCTGATGGAGGTGGGATACTGGGTCTTAGCTGGCTGGCAAAGAGCTGTTGACCTCAAGGGAATCACCCAACCCAGCACCCCTGGAGGCTGGAGGTCTTTAAGGTTGGGTCATAGTACCCTACTATACACCTACATTTCTCCTGTTTCTTTCTTTCAATGCCTTTCTTCTTTTTGTCAATATTTCCTTTTACTCACCCCCTCTTCTTTCTCTCTCTTTTTTCTTTTTTAAGTCTTTTTTCCCTTCTTGCTCTTCAATCTTTTCATCTTTCTGGTCTCGTACCAAAAGGACTCATTAAAACTTTAGGCCAGTGGTACAGTAACTTAGAGAGCAAGAAGAAGTGAAAGGAAAATTAGGGTAAGAAAACAGATACAAGAAAGCACTCATGAAGAAGAATCAGCAGAAAAATCCTGGCAACATGACATACCAGTCCAGAGTAACCCCTTCTGGGGATTATGAGATAGCTACCACAGAGGATTCCTCCTCTAAAGAAATGTTAAAAATGACAGAAGGGGCTCGGCGCCTGTAGCTCAACAGGCTAAGGCGCCAGCCACATACACCTGAGCTGGCGGGTTCAAATCCAGCCTGGGCCTGCCAAACAACAAAGACGGCTGCAACCAAAAAATA
>CAUYON010052798.1:0-16059 GCA_963573935.1 Arctocebus calabarensis
GAAAGACCGGGAAAGAAACGGAGAGAGCTTTTCTCTCCCTACTTGAGTTCTCCCTCTCTACAAGGAGCTTTAGTGTTTTCTGTATTCTTCTCTGTAAATAAAGTCTGTCTTACCACTGGGAGGGGGAGTAAAAAAAAAAAAAAGAAAATGCCATGAAGGCTATGTTAAACAGTTTGATGAAAACATTTCAAATTGTATATGAAACCAGTACATAGTACCCCTGGATTGCACTAATGTATGCAGCTGTGATTTAATTAAAAAAAAAATATGGGACTCTATGGGTTTCATGCTGATTGAATACCCTTCCCTTTGCTAATATTGTGTCACAAAGAATTATATCACCCCCAAATCCAATAGCTTTATCATTTGGAAATAGCTTTAAACCTTCCTCTAAGAAGGAATCCAGGAATCCTAAGCTTCTCCATTATTTGGTGATGTGACTGAGTGAGGGTGCCCAGGTCTGGCACTAACCATCCAGTTCCTTACGTGTATTGATTTACACATAGAGGTAGTATTTTAGTCTATTCAAGCTGCTATAACAAAATATTACAGACTGAGTGCTTAGAAACAACAGAAATGTATTTCTCACAGTTCTGGAGGCTGGGAAGTCCAAGATCAAGGTGTCAGCAGATTAGGTGTGTGCTGAGGGCCCATTTCCTCATTCATGGATGGTGTCTTCCCACTGTTCCCCTCATAGTGGAAGGAGAAAGGCACCCCTCTGGGGACTCTTTTATAATTCCATTCATGTAGTGCTGACTTCATAATCTGATCACTTTCCAAAAGCCCCATCTCCTAATACCATCATATCAGTGATTAGGTTTTCAACACGTGAATTTGATGGTGGCAGGAGACATAGATGATTTACCCATAGCAGGTAACTACAATCCTTGAAGTATAAAGGATTGTTATTTTACATGTATTTTAAAGTTTTAGGTTTTCATCCTCTAAGTCAGACTATGAACTTCTTAAGGAAAATAAGTAGTTCTTACATTCATCATAGCTGTGGACACATGGCAACTTCTAAATAAATACTTATGGAGAAATCTGAGTTTTGATGCTGATTTTGCTATTGGAGCAATAATTGTGAAGCATTAATTTTGGCAAGTCAGACTTCTGTAAATTAGCTTTTTTTTTTGAGACAGAGTCTCAAGCTATCACCCTGGGTAGAGTGCTATGGCATCACAGCTCACAGCAACCTCAAACTCTTGGGCTCAAGTGATTCTCTTGTCTCAGCCTCCCTACTAGCTAGGACTACAGGCACCTGCCACAACGCCCAGCTATTTTTTGCTGCAGTTGTCATTGTTGTTTTAGCTGGCCCGGGCTGGGTTCAAGCCCACCAGCCTAGGTGTATGTGGCCAGTGCCCTACTGACTGAGCTATGGGCGCTGCCGATAAATTAGCTTTTCAAATAAAAAGTTAACATGGTACTTATTGCTCTTACTCATGTGATGTTGTGAAACTAACTTCTTCTTCAAAACTCTGTGAGGGGCAATTGCAATACGACTACAAAGCCCCACAAGAGTGTGAAATGTTATGTAAGAAGGAGGTGAGATAGGTCATTATTATATAATGCAATTCTTCCTATCATGGTTTGGCTGTATGGTGGTGGCCTCGGAGGCAAGCTGCAGAGTACAGTGTCATCAACACCCATCAATTCTGAAAAATGAATACTCACTGCTTATAATCATAGATACAGCTGAGCCCACAGGAAACACCTAACCTGCAATCAATCTCCTCCTCACTGTGGTCTGGCAAGACAAGTGATACCTGTCTTCATGAATTTTGGGGTGGGAAATTCATTTTTATTTTCAAATCAAAAACACAAACCTTAATTGACTAGTTGGAAACAGGTGGATGGCCTATCATGCTGTTATTTGTTTTTATAACAGCCATAGACCATTCATGGCCACTGCTCTTTGTTTATATGACAGCATTTTTTTTAAGTAAAAAAAATTTTTTTTAAAGTAGTTTTAGAATCTGTATCATCAGAGTATCCAACGTTCTTGGGAAATAGTTAGGAAAAGTGGTCACACTCCTATGGCAAATAGAGTCAGGAAATCCTAGGATGTTAAATAATGTGCTTACCCTGGGTCATGAAAAAGTTAACAGATGAATAATACACCCATGCAGAACATGAGTAAAAACACCATATTATTAGTGATACTATAGTGTTATCTATTTGCTATAACATAAATATTTACTTTGGTTTGTCAGTCTGTCAATTTCAAAAATTCTTATCAAGGGCCTGCAGCATGTCAGGCACAATGACGAAGTGGTGTGTGGATTAGACTGTGTTTTAAACCACTTTTGAAATATATAGATAAGCCCACATTTATGTACAGCATAGGAAAATAGAATAAATAAATATTTCCATATTTAAAAAAAGATATATATTGTTTGTAGAATTAACAGATTTTGCTTACAATTGACAATAAAAATAACAGGAAAAAAGTTTGAGAAAGAATGAGGTAAAATACTATGTTTTAACAGCATTAAACAATTAAGAATGGTAAGTGCGAAATGGCTTATTTCAGTGTTAATGTATAGGCTTTGTGGACTATTCAGAAATTAAAGTCAAAATATTGTAGAACAATGTTTGCTTATAAAGGAAGTGAGAATATTCAAATATTAAGTTCCAGATGGATTAAAATTTTTAATGACATAAGAAACAATAATATTGATAGAGGTAAATTGTTTTATAATTTCCAGCTAGAGAAGCCAGTAATGATAAAGGAAAAGATAAACAGATAAATGGGTGCCTTATTAATTTCTACAGTCAAAAGAAAACCTATGCAAACTAATGGCAAAGTGCACATAATTTTCCTATTTGTATACTATGTGGTAATCATTAGTCTACCTAAGAAATGAGAAGCATTTTCAAATTAACAATAAAAGATACCCCAACAGAAAGGAGAGCAAAGGCCATAGAGAAGCAATTCACCGAAGAAGAAATAGATGTGACCAATTTTTAAATGAATAAATAGCTTTCTTCCCTCATGAGTAATCAAAAAATGCAAACTTAAACAATATAATTTTCACACACTAGACTTGGGAACGTGAAAAGAATTGAAAATACTCAGTATTGATGAAGTTGTGAGAAATCATTTTAACTGTTAGAGATAAATTGGTAGTCTTTTATTTATTCAGACAGTAACCTGACAACAGATGCCAAGTATTTTTTTGTATATTCCTTTTGATAATTCCATTATTAGAATTCTGCTTAATAACAAAAAGTACACTAAAACAGATAAACTAAAATTCAGAGCAACATTACTTCTAACATTTTTAAAAGAGAAATGTCAAGCAAAGAGGACTACTTTAAAAATTACATTTGATCCTCACAATATTATACAGCCATTAAAATTATTTTCTATTTCTAAAATATAGTATATATATATATTTTTAGCAGTTTTTGGCCGGAGCTGGGTTTGAACCCACCACCTCCAGCAAATGTGGCCGGTGCCCTACTCTTTTGAGCCACAGGCGCTGCCCATAGAGTATCTTTTTTGTTGTACAAAATTCTCTGTATTCTCTAATAGAACAAAAGTGAAAATGAGCTCAACCTCCCCAAATCCCAAAACTCCAGAGATAAGTTCTTTTAAGGTGAATAAATGTTTTTTTCAAAAGATTTTATGCATAAATAAATATACCTATCAATATATTATTACTATTATTGAAAACATTGAATGGTCTATACTGTAATTTTCTTTTTACTTAAAATATATTGTGGAAGTTTTTCTTTGGAGAGTTAGTACATTATTTCATTAATACAGAAAAATGTTTATAATATATAATGAGATCCTTCTCCCCCTCCGCCAAAAAGGAAGATCATAAAATATGAATAAAGCACTGATTCTTTTATTTTTTTGAAAAAGAAGTGTAAGAAAAAAGAGGGCAGTGCCATCATTGTAGCTCACTGTAGCCTTGAACTCCTGGACTCAATGATCCTCCTGCCTCAGTCTCCCTAATAGCTAAGACTACAGACATACTCCACCACACCTGGCTAATTTTTAAATTTTTTATAGAGATGGGGTCTTGCTGTGTTGCCCAGGCTGGTCTCAAACTCCTGGCCTTAAATGATCCTCCCACCTCAGACTTCTAAAGTGCTAGGGTTACATGTGTGAGCCACCATACTCGGCCCATACCAGTGATTCTTAAATGAAGAGGTGAGAAGTGTGGGAAAAGGAATATATCAACTCTTTCTCAAAAATATGATTTCCCTTTGCAAAAGTTATATTAGAGTAAGGAACCATGTGTACTTTGAGAAAGATCCCGGAATGTTTCTGAATTGCCACCCTCACCCTTACCCCACCTTTTTTCTTCCCAGACTCTTTTCAGGTTGAGAATCACAGCTGTATTTCTTTTTTCCATTTAGGAGACAAACATACATGAATATGAGCACAGAAAAAATATCCACAAGAATGTCAACTGTAATTATCTTTGCAGGAAAGATATTCTGAATTTTTATTTCATTTTTTTTTGTATTAATAAAAACCATCCTTTTATTTTTAAAAAAATCAAATAAACAAGAAACTTGAAGTCCTTGAAAACTGCTGTTGGATAAATCAGGTGACAGCAGCCCAACAGTGCAACCACAACCAAAACAAGCTTAAAACATTCATAACAATGGATAGCTTTTGTACTAAACCATAATTATATGCTTTAACTCAAGAAGCTAGATAATCAAGTATATGGCATAAATAATCTAGAGGAGAAGAAAATGTTAAGAATCAACAGCTGGAAAATAATGACTAAGTGTCAAAAAATCTAAGTTTCTAAAAATTATGAGGGGTACTGATAATCCTACTAAAAATGGAGACATACAAATAAAATGTGTTAAACAGAAATTTAGAAGAAAAATGTAATATGATGGACAAAAAATTTGGAATTCACTACCTCCAGAAAAGAATGGAGGTAGAATTGATTTTTGTATAATAAAATTAATAGTATTTTATGAAGAAAAATGGTGAATTTGAGAATATATTTTTAAACATTTTAGTTTGACATTAGGAAATTCAACCACACATTTCCCTGTAAAACATCTTTTATTATTCCTGCCAGAGACAGGAGACCTGATTGAATGAATCTGGAGCTGACCAAAATGGCAAGGCTTTTTTTTTTTTTCCATTATAAATTCCAAATTGATGGAAAACAAAGTAATGATAGCTTACCATTTATTATTTGTGCACAAAATCGGTAATTTAAGGATTTAAGTGGAAATATTAGTGGAATAATTTTTTTATAGCTTTGCTAAGAAGACTCAAAAATAACACAAAAGGTAGTGTTACTCTATTTTTTGTTTTCTATGCATTTGGTGTTCAAGTTAGAGCTGTGGTTTAACAGAATTTGGCTGCGCTTGTGCCTGGTGCTTCTGGAATTGGTAAAGTCACTCCTTTCCTCAAATAAAAAGAGAAAAATTATTAGGGAAGATATGAGCAATTATGACAGATAAAAGGGGGAAAGGGATGGGGTTAAAAGTGGAAGATGGCAAGCAAGGGATGCGGGAGCAAGTTTAAAATATAATATATTTAAGAGAGAAAGATTCTGGCCAGGCCTGTGGCTCTTGAATGTTCCTTTATTTCTGCTTCCTATTCAAAGAAATAGTCTTCCAGCTTGTCACTGCTTTTGCAATCTGACATCACATACTGCCCCAAGAAAGAATGTTTTAAATTTAGATGGAAATTTCTTTTGTGAATTGATCTTAATCTGCACTTCTGATTGTTATTTTCACCCCATTCTCATCCAAGAATTAGTAGAAATCTTCTTCCTGAAAAGTTATATCCATCATTACAATTATCCAGGTATTGGATTGTTTAAGTTCTTAATTCTTTGCTCCAGTGGTTCCCAGAATTATGACAAGTCATTCTTTTGTTAATAAGCTTTTTTTCCTTGTTCCTTTCTTGCACAAGCACACAAATGCCTTTTCTGTTTAGAAGTTCACCCGATCTAGGCTCTATTCCCCCCACAATCTCCACCCCAGTTGAAGTCATAAGTTTCTGAACATGACCTCTTAGTCTAGACTTAGTGTTGATGTGTTTATTGTCACGTACAGGATCTTATAAAATCAGCGATGTGCATGTAGATGCAGGCCTGCCAGAGGATTTTGCAAGGCATCATGGTGACGCACACGTCCATGTTTTGTTCACTGGGCAGAATTGACCCCACAGGCTGTAAGATCAGTTACTATTTTCCAAATATTTCTAGTGGAAGAATTAACAATGAGAAAGCCAGACCTAATTGCTCTTATTTCATCAGTTAGTAACAACAGGCAAACTTTTCTCCTTTAAATTAGTTCAGATACTTGTCTTGTGTTAAGTAACTGTTTATTTTGTTATGAAGGTGTTTGGTTTTCCAACTGTTGATTTATTAAGAAGTTCTTTGCTTCTCTGAAACTCTACTTTTAAGAGATTTGGAAAAAATGGTTGCAGGTTATTCCAGGTGGTTCAAATGGTACAGGGTGGAGTACCAAGCACCTCAATAAGCTTCCCTCTCTGGCTAGTCATTTTGTCTCTTCATTTGTTATGCATACAACCAACATGTGTTAAGCATTTCCTATGCACTAAGCACAATTAAAGCTTTGAAATACAAATGAATATGCCATGCTCCCTAAGCTCAGGACCTTGATTGCGGTCCCTTCATGTTACAAACTATGACACAGTGACGAAAAGCTAATGAAGGTTCGCATCTCCACCCTTGTGGGTGAGAATGGTCACAGGACGATGCTGGAGGGGTGATGTTTATGGAATACTTAAAGCCTGAGCAGGAATTTGCCAGGTATACAAGAGGTGAAAGCATTTCAAGCAAACATAACAGGCTGTCCAGAAAATAGAAATATAGCATACTTGGGAAACTGCAAGGAGGCAGGTAAGGCTGAACCATAGTGAGGGAGTAAAGGAAAATAGGAAAATATGGAGATAAGACCTACAAGGAGGAGAAGCCAGATCATGACGTTTGTTTATGTTCAAAAGAGGGAGCCAACATTTTTTGTCTTACGAGTGATGAGAGTCATTTGAAGGTGATAAGCAGAGTACTGTGAGTAATTTTGCACCTTCAATACCAGAGGTCAAAATGTAGACTACAAATTCAAAATGAAGGAAGGGGGGAAGCCTGCAGCCAGGGATACCTAGTAGGAGGCTACTACAGTAGAACAGGCAAGAAAAGATGAGCGTGAGCAGTGAGCCAGAGTGGATCCCATATGTATCCAGATGCTCGCCCAGACCTAACGATTGCCTGGTACACGAGTCAGCAAGAGGAAGCGACTGTGACTTTCCTGCCTTGGACACTAAGATGCAATTAAATGAAGGGAGGCAGGACTGGAAAGAGGAAAAAAGAGGAATAATTTTGAATATGATAAGTTTAAGGTGTTTCTGATTTACCTAGCAGGATGTCTAATAAAAACTTAGATGCACACGTCTGAAGGTCAAGAAAGGGGTCTGTGCTAAAGGTAAGAAGTTGGGAGTCACATGTATGTGGCCCTTGATGTCCTAGGAGTGGATGAGATTGTCCTGGGAGAGTATAAACAGGAGGATAAACATGAACAAGGACAGCATCTTGGAGGAAAACCAGAGTGTGAAAGAACCTAGTGTAGAAAAAGGAAGCTAAAGAAGGGGAAGAATGTAGAGCAAATGGAGGCAGAAGATGAAGTCATTGTCACGTAAAGAAAGGTAAACATTTAGAATGGAGTTCGATAAATATTATCAATTCTATTAAAAATAGGGGGAGATGAGGCAGGAGGATCCCTTGAGTTAGAAGTTCAAGACCGACCTGTCTCTACTAAAAGCAGAAACACTAGCTGGGTGTTGTGGCGGGCACCTGTAGTCCCAGGTACTCTGGAGGCTGAAGCAGGAGGATCACTTAAACCCAGGAGTTGGAGGTTGCTGTGAGCTAGGCTGATGCCATGGCACTCTAGCCTGGATGACAGAGTAAGGTTCTGTGTCAAAAACAAAAATAAAAATCCTATATTTAAAAAAAAAATAGGGGGAGATAATAATTGAAATGTGCTCATTAGATTTTGTAGCCAGAAGGTCTTCGGAGATCATCACAAAAACAGTGTTCTGAGAGCAAAGGAGGGAGAAACCAGACTGTAATGGGTTCAGCA
Source organism: Arctocebus calabarensis (assembly GCA_963573935.1). Classification (NCBI taxonomy): domain Eukaryota; kingdom Metazoa; phylum Chordata; class Mammalia; order Primates; family Lorisidae; genus Arctocebus; species Arctocebus calabarensis. Next base: position 8,098 of record CAUYON010052798.1, read on the forward strand.
GCAAAAAGGAGGGAAAAAATGACATCAACTGCAAGGATTACTTTATCAAGAATTTCCAGGATGAATAAAAGTAAAAATACCTCCTCTTCCTCCTCCCCCTTTCTCCTCCTCCTCCTCTTTCTCTTTTTGTTTTCTTCTCTTTCTTAAGAAAGAAAAGTTTTTTTGGTTAAAATAAAAGAGAGAGGCTCATAGTCACCTGAAAAAAGAACAGGGAGAGGGGGAACCAAAGCAAGAGGGTCTATTATTAGAGAGGCCCTCTGATTTGGGAAGCTACGACAAATACCTGCTTTTGAGAATAATCCTTTCATCTTAGGTTTTTCTCATCTATAGTTATGTTTCCAGGAGCACAATCTGATCTGTGTAGACTGGTCTTTCTGTTAATAGTCTTTTGTCATTTAATAAGATTCTAGTCCATTTACGCAGAAGTGTATGTGGAACGAAGCCACTGACTAGAAATTCCAAGAATACTGATATTAAAAATCACTCAGTATGGCTCGGTGCCTGTGACTCAAGCAGCTAAGGCGCCAGCCACATATACCTAAGCTGGTAGGTTCGAATCCAGCCTGTTCCCACCAAACAACAATAATGGCTGCAAGCAAACAGGCATTGTGGAGGGCGCCTGTAGTCCCAGCTACTTGGGAGGCGGAGGCAGGAGACTCGCTTGAGCCCAGGAATTGGAGGTTGCTGTGAGCTGTGTTGCAACAGCACTCTACCCAGAGTGACAGCTTGAGGCTCTGTCTCAAAAAAAAAAAAAAAAAATCACTCCGTAAATGTAAATCCTTTCAGATCCATGTGTAAGAGTGGAATACATATAATATTCTGTATTATTTTCCTTCGCTAAGTTCATTGGATAGATCAACCTTAATTTTTTTTTTTTTTTTCAGTTTTTTGGCCAGGGATGGGTTTGAACCTGCCACCTCTGGCATATGGGGCTGGCGAACTACTCCTTTAAGCCACAGGCGCCGCCCTCAACCTTCATTTTTAAAGCTAGTCAATAAGCTTTTATTATATGCAAAGTGAAAGTCTTAGAGGTAATTTCATGACCTCTAATTATGTACTAACATACTTGAGACTCTGTCCTCATTTTCCTTACATATGTAAAAAGAAATACAATGCATAAAGTGCTTTGAATCCATATGGTTCTTACATTTGGGAGATTCAAAACCTCCTTCAGATATTACCTTAGCACTCCTCACAGCGTTTTACAGTTTGTTTTTTTCCTGAACTTTATATCATCACCTTAGGTGGAAAGTAAGATATGTCATTTTGACAAATCTTGTCGTCTATCCCAGGAAATAGAGCTTTTGCAAACAATTTTGGCGGGCTACATGGTTTTTCGAGTCCCCCTAAAATGAACTTCTCTGCTAGCTGCATTTCCACTTACAGGCTCAGTTTTACAGACGAGAATGTGCAGCTTCGCAGAATTGTAGGGCACAGAGGAATTTGGAAGACTAAGACTGCTTATTGCTAAGAGCTAAAAGCAGGAGGACTGGAGCTGTAACAGGAAGGCTGTCTTGAAACCAGCCAGATTCCCTCGATTATTTCTTGTCTTTACTTCATTTTTTTATATTTCTCCAATCCTACTTCCTCTATATCCTACTCATAAACGCAGAATACAGCCCCAGTTTATATGCTACCACATGAAATATGCCTAGTAACATTAAAAACTGAATCTCTTTCTCTCCAACCACAGTTCCAGCCGCCTGGGGGAAAGACAGTGATTGGTCAGTTTGGTTTAGATGCCCTCTCACGTGGTCCAGTCAACTGTGGTCCAGAAATGGGGGTCACATTGTCTAAACATAGCTTCCAGGTCTGTGCCTCTGTGGTCGGAGGGGGAATAGTCCAGGGGATCATTGTAGGTGAAGCTGATATGTGTCGGCCAGAAAAGCTACTTCCACTTTACCCTGTGTCTCATCCAAAACACACCATTTTATAGATAAGCAAACATTTCCTAAAAGAATAAATTATTTGTCCAAGCTTATAAAGGGGAATTCCCGATCCAATTCTCTTTTCATGATACGATTTATCTTTCTTGACAATAAGCCGGTTAACATTCAGCTATACAAAAATATTACTCTAGATCCTTTCCTCAACTTTCCTATTATTTTCTTCTGAGAAATTAAAGAAAATCCTAGGTATAAGAGAGACAATTTTTTCAGACACTCTTACTAACATTAATAAGCTATACAAAAATATCACTCTAAATCCCTCTCCCCAACTTTCCTACTAAGTTTTTTCTAAGAAATTAAAGAAAATGCCAGATGTAAGAGGGACAATTTTTTCCAGACACTCTTAGGCCAATAATATCGTTTCTTTTATATAATGCATTTTATTGTGTATATTTGAGGTTTACAACATGATGTTAGGGGGTACACACAGATGGCAAAATGGTTACTATAGTGAAACAGATTAATTTATCACACGTAGTTACTTTTTTTGTGACAAGAGGAGCAAAAATCTAATTATTTAACAAAAATCCATTCAATACGATTTTAACTTTAGTGTTCATGTTATACATTAGATCGCTCAACTTGTTTATCCTTCCTACTGGGTATTTTGTATACTTTGACTTACATTTCCCATTTTCTCCCTCACCCTCCCACTTCTAATAACCACGGTTTCATTCTCTATCTCTATGTGTTTAAGATTTAAAAAAATTCCACATATAAGAGAGAAATCATGTAATATTTTTCTTTTTGTTTCTTATTTACTTCACTTAGTATAATGTCCTCCAGGTCCATTCATGTTATAGCAAATGGCAAGATCTTTCTTTTGAAAGGCTAATAATATTCCATTGATAGATACACATACACCCATATACACACATATAAAGTGGCATGTTATATATATAAAATACATATATGTGTATATTATAGAAATGGTGCCAAATATGTATACACATTTTAAGAAAGGAAAAAAATTGTATTAAATTTGTAATATTCAAGTCACATTTGACTTCTGCAATTATAAGAGGTGCTTGAAGTGACCCCTACTGATCTTTTGCTATTAGTTTATAGTGAGTATTACAATTTTAATATAGCTTTTTCCTTTCTTGAGGCATTCTCTGTATATAGGGCGTCCATAAAGTTGTGTGCAATATTGCACACACAAAGTTGTGTGCAACTTTATGGACGCCCTGTATATAACTCACACCATGTTTTCTTTATCCAATTGTCTGTTCACTTACATTTAGGTTGTTTCCATGTCTTGGGTGTTGTGAATAATGCTGCAATGGGATGGGAGTGCAGGTATCTTTATGGGTATTTTAGTTCGGGTATAAACCCAGAAGAGGGATTGCTGAATCATATGGTAGTTCCATTTCTAATTTATTTGGGAACTTCTGTACTGTTTACCATAACGGCTATATCAATCTACACCAGGAGTGTATTAAAGTTCCCTTTTCTGGGCGGCACCTGTGGCTCAAAGGGGTAGGGCGCCGGCCCCATATGCCGGAGGTGGTGTGTTCAAACCCAGCCCTGGCCAAAAAAAAAACCCAAACAAAAACTGTAAAGTTCCCTTTTCTCCACGGTCTTATCATCATTTGTTGTCTCTTGCCTTTTTAATAATAGCTATCCTTATGGGTGTGAAGTGGTATCTTAGGGTGGTTTTAATTTGCATTTCCCTAATAGTGATGTTGATTCATACACCTGTTGGCCATTTATACATCTTCTTTGAAGAAATGTCTGTTTAGGACCTTTCCCCATTTTAAATCAATTAAAGTAGAATCTCTGTAAGTTGATGATGTAAGGGACTATAACTGGTAAACATATGGAGGTGATCAACATAAGGAGTAGGGCTGCTGTACTGATACATACATGTGGTGCATGTGTACTGATACATATGGAAATTAGGTCAACATAAAGAGGTGGGAATGTATGGAGGTGGTAAACTATGGAGGTTCTACTGTTTTTTTTTTTTTTGCTATTAAATTTAGAGTTCTTCATAAATTTTGAATATCAACCTGATTCAGACATGTAGTGTGCAAATAATTTTTCCTAGTCACTATTTCATCGTAATGTTGCCTTTGCAGTGCAGAAACTTTTTGGTTTGGTGTAGTATCATTTATTTATTTCTGCTTTTGTAGTCTGAGCTTTTGGTGTGATAGCCAAAAAAATCATTACCATAGCCAATGTTGAGGAACTTTTCCTATTTTGTAGGAGTATAATGGTTTCAGGTCTTACACTTAGGTCTTTTAACAATTTTGAGTTGATTTTTTTGTGCATGGTATAAGTAAGGGTTCAGTTTTATCCTTTTGCATATATTCAGTTTTCCCAGACTATTTATTAAAGAGGCTATCCTGTCCTCATTATACCTTCTTGGTACCCTTCTTGAAAATTAGTTGACCTTATGTGTTTGGTCCTATTTTGGGGCTCACTATTCTGTTCAATTAGTGTATATTTCTGTATTCATTCATGTACCATACTGTTTTGATTACTCTAGTTTTGTAATATACTTTTAAACCAGAAAGGGTGATGCTTCCAACTTTTTCTTTCTCAGTATTGCTTTAGGACTTTTTGTTGTTCCATACACATTTTAGCATAGTGTTTTTCTATTTCTAGTAAGAATGCTATTGGAATTTTGTCTGTTCAATTGCATATCCATATGTAAACTGAAGAGCAAAAGTAAACCCCCAGCAATGTAAGCCAAACTGCATATAAAATATAAGAGATGGAAAGTAAAGACAAAGGATGGAAGTCTGTAGGAGAGTTTTCTAAAGAAGAAAAACTTAATAAAATCTTGAAGAACATAATTGTGATTATAATTTAGAGGATGTGAATTTACAGGTCATAAGCCAAATCAAATCTATTCATGTTTTGTTGGGCCTTCATTATGTTTTACAAAGTAACATAAATTTGAATGCCTTTATATGAAACTTACCCTTTCCAATTTAGCCATGCTCTGTACTACTCCTTAGTGTTTTATTCCACCATTTACTCTATCAGGATACTTGCCTGACTCCTGAGCACATTTGATTTAGCAGCTGCTGGATGTAGATTGTCATAAAAAGTGGGCAATCATTCATTCCTGAAAAACTGATATGTACAAAGGCAAAGACATGAGAACCATAAATATGTGTGTGAAATAGGGATGTAGTAGAAAGTGGCCTGCAAGAAGAAGCTAAGAGACTAGATTGGTGAAACGACAATAGAAGAAAAATGGGTAGTTTCAGAAGGACCAGGTGAAGGAGACTCATAAACATTGGCAAAACAATTTAAGATTTTCCCTATTAATGAAGCTGTTTTGCACTCTTATCTCCTGAGTCTGAGAGTTATTTCAGTTCTTTGAAGAAAGATATTTGCCTGCTATATAATAGCTAAACTTGATTGAAGAAAAAGATATAAGCCAAGAGCTTTCTAATAATCTACATAGAAGATAATAGTTTAGATAAAGGTTGTAGCTTTGAAGATGGGAAAAAACAGAAATGAGAACTGGCAGGTAAGAGAAAAAGGGTTAGAAAGAATGCTACAGAACTAAGAAGGAGACTACTGTGATAGAGAGTAAGCAGACTAGGGAGAAAAGGCAGAAGCTATTTTGTTGCAAAGGTGGTGAAATAAATAAAAGCTGTTTTTCATATTAGCACACAGCAGCTCGCAGTGCTGTTGGTTGGTTTATTGCCTTCCGGCACTGTTACTCAGGGCTCCAGCTACTTGACCATGCTGCTAGTCAAGAAAGCAACAGACAGCCATATGGAGTCTTCTGTATTTTATTCATTACAGCTTCTTTTATTTGTTGTTTTAATGTATTTAATTTACTAAATTATTACAGATGTTTTCTATTACAATGCTAATAAGAAAAATACGAAGAGATGCCCAACTTCTTTTAAGTCTGGTAGAAGTGGAAACATTTTTCCTTCTGCCTGTTCAAGTTTCAGTTGATCCTTTTTGAAAATGCTGACTTAGAATGGATGGTCTATACTAATCTTTAGTAGAAGGAAAGGGGAACAAATTTTAAGTGACATTTTAAAGAAATCATTATACATTCTGCTTTGAGAAAATTCAAGACATTGAGAATTTGCAAGCTTCATGGAGAGCACCACCAAGTGCATTATTTTTTTCTAGTATCCTCACTAAGTTCGAGAACACTTAAGTATATAGGAAATGCTTATAGCATAGTAGCCTTTTATGTTGGTATTAGTACTTATTGGAGTGTGTGAAAATCTTAGAGCCAGCTTTTGTGGATGGCTTTTGTGGGAAGTACACTTCATGTTAAACAAAGGGAAATGGTCTTCCCAAGCACAGCATTTATGTGTGATTCATATATGTGGATTAAACCACTTAGGAAAAAAAAAACACAACAAAGGAAAGAAACTTTCCCTCTGGGCTTCATGATTTATGTGAATTAAATTTGTCACTGTTAAGGTAGACACAGAAGACTCAAGACTGTACTCTGCAAATGCTGGGCTGCATTAAAGCCATGGTAAAGCCATAGGTAACTATGTTAGATTTCCTTTGAACTTGTCTTCTAATTGGAGACCTGTCACTGAAGAAAGCAGCTTAAATTTCATTAAGGGGCAGGAAACTCCCAAGTCTAATTTTGTCCTGGAGCTGTTCTCTCCATTGTCCCTCAGGACGTTAACAGCTGTTGAGAGAAAGGTTTTGTTGCATTTAGGAAAGCAAGACCAGTGAGGCACATCACAGTCACAACCTAGCATAGTGGCTTCTTTCTGTGTAGGGTGACTCTTCGTAGATGCTCTGTATTAAATCATTAGACTCCTGCTTACTAGGCTCCTGTTTGTAAAGGCAGCTTCAAATAAGGAATAAATTTAATAAGGATAAAAGTAAGTGCTTAAAGAACTCAATTTTTCTTTCTTCTATTTCAGTTATAATTTTCTTAGTTGTTTTTGGTGCTAAATATCCCCCCAAATAATCAGCTCATTTGAAATTCATCTGAAAAACCGAAATGCAATTAAATGAGAAAATACATCTAAAAAAAAAATCTTTGCCAAGAGTTAGTAAGTTTTAAGATGCCATCAAAATGCCATTTCAACAAAAACAAACTTCCCCGAGACACATTTATAAATTTCTGTAAAATTGATGCCAGGTTATAGCAGAACACACATTCTTATTTTATTTATTTATTTTTTAGAGCTCTTTATCCTCCTATTAGCTCTTTGCAGCAGGACCAGTGTACTACAACAGCAAGTCCTCCCACTATGGAGGACTCCATAGCCACTCTCCATCACATGGGAAGGATCTAAAATACCTGACTAGTCTAAAGTACACAGAACATATCTGATTTTTAGCAATCTAATATACTAAACAGCAGAGGAATGTACTTTACAAATATGAAACTCACTGTGCAAGGCATTTAGATAGTAATAAAGACACTGTGTTCATCTTTTCATAAGGTGAAAAACAATTGCTAATGAATGTCTACTTGATCATGTCGTCTAATATGTATGTGACTACTGACTAACTAAACTGGACTCGATTTTTAGAATGGTTAAAATCCTAGCAGTTCAATTCTTTTTTTTTGGAGGGGGGGAAGAATTTTATTTATTTATTTTTTTATTGAATCATAACTGTGTACAATAATTCAATCATGGGGTACAGTGTGCAGGTTTCACATACTATCTGAGATATTTTCATCAACCCGATTGACATAACATTCATGAGATTTTCTCATTTACTATGTGAAAACATTTTTGATCCGTATTTAGAAGTTTTCTCCTGACCCTTCAAATATGGACCACAAGTGTGATCTCACCCTTTATCCTCTCTCCCCCCTCTCTCTCCCTCCCATTCCCTCCCTCTCCCCTTTCCCCGTCTTCTTGTGTAGTTATTGGGTTGTAGCCTTCACTTGAAAGATATAAATTTGCTTCATATTAGGGGTGTATACATTGGATATTTTTCAATTCTAGATGATACAAGTCATACAATGGACAAATCCCAGGGCTCAGAATGAACAATGTCAGGACAACTCTTAAAATGTAAAGCAAAGCTCGTGAGTGCTGCTTTTGTT
>CAUYON010052802.1:0-19879 GCA_963573935.1 Arctocebus calabarensis
ACTACAGGCGCCTGCCACAACACCTGGCCATTTTTTGGTTGCAGCCGTCATTGTTGTTTGGCGGGCCCGGGCTGGATTCGAACCCGCCAGCTCAGGTGTACGTGGCTGGCGCCTTAGCCCGTTGAGCCACAGGCGCCGAGCATAGTTTCTTCTTTACATACATTCTGCTTATCTGTCTTTGGCAATCAAGAATTTCTCACCTAAAGTTCTACTACAAAACTAGGCTCATTTCCTTTTGTTCTTTCAAGAAATTAGGTAAGTCATTCTCTTTATTGCTGTCTATACAAATACAAAACAGGTAATTAAGGTATCCTTTTCACTTTTGTTCTATTAAATAATCAATTCGTATATATCACCAACATTCAATTTCTACAACTTTCTTCCAAATTCCACATGTTCTGCATTGCTGAAATCATTTGCAAGATCAGTTTTAGCCCATGATTCTAGTAGGCCATGACAAGTAGAATGAAACCATTCCTTTTGAGATTCTTTTTCAGATAGGTAAAGGAGCAATATGGGAAAACAACAAGTTCACTAGACTGAAAGAAGTTAAAAATAACCTTTGCCCCTTTAAAAATATCTGACTGCTCCTGATCTTGGTCCCAAACCTTTTATGGCAGAGAAAGTCCTGCTTGAAGAGACTGTGGCAAATGGCCACTGGTACCAGAGCTGTTCCTCAGCATTTGTTTATATAATTTCTCTATTTCAGTCACTAAAGAGAGAGAAAAAAAGAATACACGTTCTCTTAAGTCTTGGCCCCCAGGAGACTGGCAGATTTTCCTTTCCTTACTGGGAGGCCAAAAGGAGATACCCATATTTAACTGCTGAACACGAAATGCTTAGAATCCCACAGCTATTCCATAGTTTACTAATAGTTATTATTTATAAGCACTTACTATGTATCTGGTAATTTATATTATCTTACTTAATTCTCACAATATAAAAAGCCTTGTACTCAAATAATGTCATCTGAAAATGGGAATAAAGTTTGTCTAAAGTCATCACAATTAAATGGCAGGGGTAGATTTCAAAACCTAGCTTTCTTCTATTCTAAAACTCAAACTTTTAAAAAAACAACAACAAAACATTCTACCTCCCTAATTCTTGGCATGAGATAAAACTAGTATTATTAATTTTTGAGACAGGGTCTCACTCTGTTGTCTAAAGTACAGTGGCATCATCATAGCTTACTGCTTGAGCCTCAAACTCATGGGCTCAAGTGATCCTCCCACCTCAGCCTCCACTGCAGCTGTGACTACAGACATACCCTATCCCAGGGTAATTTTTTTTTTTCTTTTTTTCTGGTAGAGACAAAACCTCCCTATTTGCCCAGGCAGTTCTCAAACGCCTGGCCTAAAGGGATCCTCCCACCTTAGCCTGTCAAAGTGCTGAGATTATAGGAGTACCTGGCCTGGGACAAAGTTATTTTTAAGAGACTTTTTATTTTATTTTATTTTTGAGACAGAGTCTCAAGGTGTCACCCTGGATACAATGTCATAGCTCACAGAAACCTCCAACTTTCGGGCTCAAGCAATCCTCTTGCCTCAGTTTCTTCTATTTTTAGTAGAGACAGGGGTCTTGCTATTTGTTCAGGCTGGTCTTGAACTCGTGAGCTCAAGCAATCCACCCACCTCAGCCTTCCAGAGTGCTAGGATTACAGGTGTGAGACACTGCAACGAGTCCTTAAGAGACTTATTTTTTTTTTTTTTGAGACAGAGTCTCAAGCGGTTGCCCTGGGTAGAGTGCCATGGCATCATAGTTCACAGCAACCTCCAACTCTTGGGCTTAAGTGATTCTCTTGCCTCAGGCTCCCAAGTAGCTGGGACTACAGGCGCCCATCACAACGCCCGGCTATTTATTTTTTGATTGTAGTTTATCATCATTGTTATTTGTCCAGTCTGGGCTGGATCTGAACCCCCCAGCTCTGTATGTGGCTGGTACTCTAGCTGCTTGAGCTACAGGTGCTAAGCCCCTTAAGAGACCTTTTTAAAAAGTATTCATTAGATTAACATAGGCAAATAGCCCTGCCATTTCCTTTGAGTCTTTTCTAACAGGAAAAAAGACTATTTGATATACGATGATTGACATGCATAGACATTTAAGAATAATATATCATGATTGAAAGAAGATAACATAATTGAATACCCCTAAAACATTTATCTAAGTAGTTTCCATGAAGATGGTGATATTCCATATTAAAAACAGACATTTCACTGGAAATTACATGGAACCTAAGGAAAAAAATGTAATTGGCATATAATTAAAGTAATTTTTTTAAAAGGTCTGCCTTGAAGCTGACCACAGAAATGGTAACAGGGATATAAAAATAAAGAGAAATCCACAGCAATACTGGAAGCTGACAGTGATTGCCATGAGTAGACCAGACCACAAAAAGTTTCCAAAAGATAAAAAGCAGTTGGAACCAATAGGCAGCAAAACCGCAAAACGTCATCCTCAAAATGTCATACGTGAAAAAGAGAAACCTCCATGGAAGTGAGATTTCCTGTAGAACTTAGAATAACCCAAAGATCAAAGTTAAAGGGAGTTGGGAAAATGAGTGAAACTTGGGCTGTTACATGAAATTTCTGTGTATACCCAATTTGTTTATGTTTCTGGCCTTTCTATGTTTGTGTTTTTTTTTTTTTTAATTTGTTTCTTTAAATATCACATAATATATTCACTATAAAAAAACTAAAAGGTGGCTCGGCGCCTGTGGCTAAACGGGCTGAGGCGCCAGCCACATACACCTGAGCTGGCGGGTTCGAATCCAGCCCGGGCCTGCCAAACAATGACGGCTGTGACCAAAAAATGGTCGGGCGTTGTCGTGGGCACCTAAAGTCCCAGCTACGTGGGAGGCAGAGGCAAGAGACTCGCTTGAGCCCAGGAATTGGAGGTTGCTGTGAGCTGTGATGCCACAGCACTTTGTCCAGGGTAACAGCTTGAGGTTCTGTCTCAAAAAAAAACAAAAACAAACAAACAAAAAAACTAAAAGGTGGCTCGGCGCCTGTGGCTCAAGCAGCTAAGGCACCAGCCACATACACCTGAGCTGGAGGGTTCAAATCCAGCGCAGGCCCCCCAAACAACAATGATGGCTGCAACCAAAAAGAATAGCTAGGTGTTGTGGTGGGCGCCTGTAGTCCCAGCTACTTGGGAGGCGGAGCCAAGAGAATTGCTTGAGCCTAGGAGCTGGAGATTGCTGTGAGCTATGATGCCACAGCACTCTGCCAAGGTGACAGCTTGAGGCTCTGTCTCAAACAACAACAACAATAACAAAAACTAAAAGGTGAGGATGCTTTCTTTCCAGAGTGTCTAACAAGGGTGCCGAACCTTTTTTCTTTTCTGCACATTAGAAGATTAAGAGTTGTCTCGAGGGCACACGTTAAATACCCAAATGCTACAAAAGCTGATTAAAAGAAAAAAAAAAAGGCCTTTTTTCATGATAACTGACACCACAGATAAGCAAAAAAAGTCCTCATAATATCATCATGCAGCTGTGGGCTGCAAGTTGTACACCCCTGGCAAAACATTTCACATGCACTTCTTACAGTGTGGCTACAGGTAACATGTTAGGACTTTACAGTAACTATTTCATTAGCTATATGTGAAAACCCAAATTGGACTGTGAAGAACATTCAAAATGTTTCTACCTTGACAGTGGAAAGGTTGACCACTGAAGGGATTGCAACAAACTGGTCAACATGAGGATGTGGTCAACACAGGGAACTAAACTTACTATACTGATACATACATGGGGTGCATGTCTAGTCTATGAAAATTAGGTCAATTTAAGGAGGTAGCCAATTATGGATGTTCTACTGTATTTAGAAAATGAAAGAGACTAGTTTTCCCTGAGATTGTTTAGGAGAGAAATGACTCTTAGGGAACCAGAAATCCACCCTTATTCCTTTGTACATGTTACTGTTTATTGCTAGAAGAAAGCAGAATATATATGTGTATGAGTAATGCTAGTATAGATTCTTGACTGCCTCTAGGTCTTTTAAATCTCTATTTAAACATAAAAATCTACATCATTCTCAAACTAACCTCGGGAAAGCCTACAAACCTGTGATCTACCTTTTAAGCTAATTGTAAAGATTTATTTTCAAACCTTTGTGAAGTCGGATGGACACCAGCACACAGACGTGACTTCTTGAGAATGACCCAGTAGCACAGTAGGAGGATGCCAGGGTGTGGACACCTAGTCCGATCAAAAGAAACAATAGAACAGTGTTAGGTCTCTCAGATAGAAACTCTGTATCTCCATAAGAGTGCATTAAAGAGCTTTAGGGTTGTTACCCCTCAGCCTGCTAAACTATAGTTCAGAAAAAAGACTTCCAACAGGCAATGAACTATTTCTTTCACTAATCAAGAAAACACAATGAAAATAGTCAAAATAAGCAAGTAATAAGAGCTTAGAAAATCAGGACCATTCTTATATTCAGGACTATGTAGCTACACATACTTTAACTAAAATTGAAGACTGGCATTGTTTCTTACCCCTTAGCTGGTAAACTTTCTGGAAAGATTAAGTTTAGTGGCTAGATAATAAACTTAAAGTAGACAACTTAGTACTTTTTATACACACAGCCTAGACATTTTCAGATCTCTAGTCAGCTACTTCTAGAAATACTAAATTAACAGTGAATCCTGAAGCTATCTGAAATATGTTACCAACTCTCTTGGGGCAAGAGGATAATCTTCCCTCCAAAAGAAGACTCACAGATTCTTACCAAAATCCTAAATTATATCCTTTCATTTTGAGTTGGATAACCATAAACTTCAGTTTGAAGAAGTAGAAGCTGTATTTTACATGGTGCTTTGGTATCCTTTGTGGAAATTTTTTTTCCCTCCCAAATTTTATTTGTTAGTTTTCCTAAAGAAAATTTTGAATTTTCAATTAGGTCTCACCACATGTTAATATATTTTAATGCATGAAGGATCACATTGTGTGATATGTACTGCACAGGTGATTAAAACGGTATTTTCCCACCTTTGGACACTATCAGTAAAATGCCTTTGACAGAACTGTACAGCTGACTCTTTCAAGAGCTGTCAATCCCTTTCACAATTCACAGGAATTAATCAGCACAATAACGAATACAAACTCATAAAACTATTATTAGCATGTGTGCTGAAAAGAGCAAGGAGATTGAGGCTGAGAGAAGTTATTCTCTTTTCATTTTCCCGAGGCTCTGAATCATAGTTTCATCTGCATGAAGCAAGTGGAGGTGATTCTGGAAAGAATATTTGTGAGAATGACTAAGTAAATTTAATAGATTCTGCAGATTATAGTTAAGAAATTTGTCACACAAGGTGATTCACAAGGTTATGCAACTCAATTATTACTACTCTTCTCTTGAGTTAAATAAATAGCACATATTATATCATGTTAAAAAGATGGCAAAGAGCAGTGTCTAATTTGTCTTGCTGAATTAAAGTTTAATAGAAAAGGAAGCTTTTTCTACATCCTCCAAGATCTCACTTAATGCCTACTCCTATAGCACCACAGAGACAATATAATTCATTCTTTTGAAAGTAACATTTCAGAAATGACTTTTAAGATATTCTCTAACTATCCCAGTAGTCACATTCTCCTTCCTCCTTCATTTGGGAAGGCCCCAGTCTATTAAGTTTCTCTTCACTCGAGATCCAAACAAGTAAAAGCGAGTTAAAAGGCAGAGGAAATCCTCATGCCCTCTTGAACATCCCTGGCAAGAACCCATTATTCTCTTACTTGTTGCCCCCTAGCTATTCATTTCATGATATTGTCCCTTCTGCAGTTTCTGTATCACAATACCTAGGAGAACCTAAATATATATACCAAAGATTAAAATAAATCCCCCCAATCCATCAGTAGAATAAATGTACATTTTTTGCATTTATTTAGAAGACTCAGAGAAACAAAGAGACCCATCCAAAAACCTTTTATAATTTAATAATAATTAGGTATTAATGATAATAAAAGCCAGCATTTGTTGACTGACTACTATAAACCAGGTACTACATATTATGAAAAGTTGGGAGAAATTTCCTCAAAGTTAAACATACACTTATATGATCCAGCAATTCTACTCTTAGGTATATAACCCCAAGAGAATTGAAAACATATGTTAAAATAAGAACTTACAAATGTTCATAGAAGCTTTATTCATAATGTCAAAAAATGGAAACACTTTCATCAACTGATGACTGGATAAAGTGTTGTCTATCTGTACAATGAAATATTATTCAGCCATAAAAAGAAACGAAGTACTGATAATATGCTACAACATGGATGAACCTTTTCAACATTATAGGCAAACCTACTGAGACTGTAGGTTAGTAGTTGTTGGGCTCAAGGAGGAATGGAAGAGTGACAGTTAAATGGTAAGGGGTTTCTTTCTGATGTGATAAATGGAAATCAGATAGTAGTGTCAGTCATATAGATGATTATACTAAACGACTGAATTGTACATTTTATAAACACTTTTTTAAAAAAATGAGATTGGGGAGTGGTCTCCCTCCGGTGATATCATAGGCTCATTGCAGCCCTCAAACTCCTACGCTCAATCAATTCTTCATCTCAGCCTCTAGAGTAGCAGGGACAACAGGCACCACCGTGCCTGGTTAATTTTATTTTTTGTAGAGTCAGGTCTCTCTTTGTTGTCCAGATTGGTCTTGAACTCCTGAGCTCAAATGATCCTCCTGCCTCAGCCTCCCAAAGTGCTAGGACTATAGGAGTGAGACACTGTGCCCAGCTGAATTATATACTTTAAAATGATTAAATGGTGAATTTTATGTTTTAGAAAGGAAGGGCATATTGTGGGCTAAAACGAGAAACTAATACCTAATATGTTTTTATTAACTTTCATGCATTAACAGTTTAGGATTTTCTACTTCAAAGATTAATTTCCTCCAATGAAAAACTCTAGTAGCCTTTAAATCCTTAATTTTTATTCAAATAAGTCATTATTATCACTTCATTTTTATAAAAACACTGTCATAATTACATGATTTCTGTTTTTAAAGCCCCCTTTCATTTTAAGTAGAAAGGAGACTATTAATTATAAGATACATTTACACCTATGCACTTTGGGAGTGGTCAAAACACAGAAGACTGTCCTCTCTAATATATTCCACTTTTTATAGACTAAAGACTTCAATTCAAGGCACAAGGAATCCCAAAGTTAAAATTCCCAGAACGGAATGGCTTTAACCATAAACCATTTTATGCACTTAAACATGTGAAAAGGATCAGCACTTTCCTCACAAAATCTCCTTACTCTGCCCAGTTGGAAACCAAGTCTAATCTTTATTTCTGCCATGAGATCATTTACACTTCCTAAAGTGACAGGCTCAATGTTTCGCCAGTCAGCGGTAGAATGACTGTGCCAAATCAGTTTATTTATAACCACTTCAATACTATTCAGTGGCTACATCAGAAACAAACCAGGGACGAGAGGATGGGGTGGAGGTAGGACAATGAGTAAGAAATTGAAGAGAAAAAGTGTAGTATTAAATCTTTTAAAGTCTTGGGTCTCAATACCAAAGTCTAAATATATTACATTTTCCCTTTGCTAGGCAGCAGCGAAGATTAAAAGGCCATTCTCTTCTGTCTTAAATAAAATCCCCTTCTACTTCATTTTCTTGCACCTACCGGCTTTCTAGCATAGAAAAAATTCCAAAGTTTAAGAATTCTGAGTTTGAACATACAGCAGAGTTATAAGACAACCTAATGGCCAGGAGGATACTTAGCTTACATGGAATTGCTTTTAAATTATCAACCCTCCTTATTTTAAATCATGGAAAAGAGAAACTGAGCCATCTCACTAGGCAAATTCAATTTTAGGAGGTACAAGCTTGCCAGGCTCTCAAATATCAGCGCTGTACACTGGGTTATGTGTGGACAGGCAGAAGAAGAACATCACGTCTGAACCATGTCATTCAGCACTGACATGTGACCCAGCCTAGGAATTCAAAGAGGGTCACCCATGCATGTGGTGGCCACTGATTGGATGTCTGAAAATGGGTTAGAAACTACCGCCAAATATCTTTAGCGTTTATCTTTATTTTATTTTTTCAGTGTGTATCTTTAAAAGGAGGAAATATTCTCTCAACCTTCATTCTCTGAAACAAAATTTTAAAAACGCCTTTATGCTAGAGAAGAGGAAATTTAAGAATTGGAAAACTACACCCTCCCATAATATACATATAATTATATATATAAAATTATGTATAATTTAAAAACTGATCTAAAATGATTTAAACAGAATGATTAATACATAAGTACTTATTTGCATAATTTTTCATGGTATGTCTGAAGTTATACTTTTTATTTTGAGAAGAAACTTAAAAAGATATAGATTTGTGGTAGAAATAAAATCCTCTAGTTAAGTTGGGAACCAAAGTAGAGAAAGAAATGTAGGTAAGACCGTGAGGGAAGAAGAAATGAAAAGCAGAAAGATAGCAAAATAAGAAGCGTAAGACCAAATCTGAACTCAAAATTTAAAATATATGACAGAAGCATTAGTGCTAGCGATACACACTATTAAAATGTAAAGTTCAAATAAGAAGAATCTTATAGAGAGAAACTAGGTAAAAACTCATCAAAAGATGAGGTCTCAAATATATACTCTATAAGCAAAATTTTGTTTAAAAAATATAATAAATAAAAGAAACATGCTTATAGAAAGAGGCAAACCCACTATAAAAGCATCTTGGATAGAATAATATCTCCACCTTGTGACGATTTAGGATATTGTTACTAAAAGCTTTTTTTTTTCCCTGATACAGAGTCTCGTTTTGTCACCCTCAGTAGAGTGCCAGAGTGTCCTGGCGTCACACAGCTCACAGCAACCTCCAACTCCTGGGCTTAGGCGATTCTCTTGCCTCAGCCTCCCAAGTAGTTGGGACTACAGGTGCTCGCCACAATGCCTGGCCATTTTCTGTTGCAGTTGTCATTGTTGTTTAGCTGGCCTGGGTTCAAAGCCATCAGGTGTATGTGGCCAGTGCCCTACTCACTGAGCCACAGGTACCGCCCACTAAAAGCTTTTTTAAGTGTTGTATTTTTGCATCTCTAGGTATTTAGAAATCACTTTTTCATACTTTCCCCAGGACTGAATGAAAATAAGCTGAAGAATTATGCTTTGCACTGAACAAATTCTACCTATCCTAAAACAACATTAATAGTCTGTTAAGACTAAAACTTTCTCTTAGGAAGTAATTCAACAATATCAAAATTATGGAAATTAAATTTTAGATATTATGACCTTAAAACCAAAAATATATACATTATTCTGATGACAGGTACACTAAAAGCCCCTATTTCAGCATTATGTAATTCATCCATGTAATAAAAAATACTGGTATTCCATTTGAAATAAAAAAATTAAAAGGTTTTTAAAAATCTCATAACATGTGAACTCTGATCATTTAATTCACCAATGTCAAAGACATTTATAAAGTTATAGGAAAATCTAGGAGATAACTAATTTTTAGCCACAGGTAAAAATGTTTTAATGATCTTTCTGTAGGATTCCAGAACATGTTCACAAATAATGATTTCCTCAACAGAAATTTTTCAGTGATCAGTAAGTGATACTTGAGTAATGTTTCAATTTTCTCCATTGATTTTCAAATGGACAGCTTTAAATTTCTCCACTTACCACAGTAGTCACTTTAAAATTACTGTTATTTAAAAAGTAAAAAAATTAAAATTTTGTTTAACGTAGCAATGGTAAATCTGTAAAATAAAAAATTACTAAATAATGCTATCAAATATATAAAACACTAGTAAAGCAAGACAAAATAAGGTTCTTATTACACTTTTGAATTCTCAATTTCCTAATAATCCATGAAATAGAGAATATGGATTGTCAATTTCTGACAAACTACAGCCATGAAAGTGTCAGTCTGTGACAACATGAGCTTTCAGCTATATTAAAGACAAATGGCAACCTTTATTAAATCTGTGATGTATGAAAACTTAATAGTATGAATTTACATTAAACTTATCTCATATTAGACAGAAGAAATATTTATAAGAATATTTCTGTCTCACATTTCTAGAGGAAGTCTGACAACTTACCTTCCAGATATAGGCAGCTTCATCACTTGAGCCACTGACTAAAAACTGGTCATCTGGACTAAGACTGGATTTTACATAAAAGGTAGAGTTCTGGTGTCCATTAAAGATAGCCACTGCCAGAGGAAAAAAACAAATTACTTAGTTCTTGCTATTTCCAGTGTTCTAAGGAATACAGGTAGCATGCATATTTTAAGTTTTATCACTACATTGCCTATTGAAGCAGATGGTCAAGATTTATTCACCAAATGAAAGGGAACTGGATAGTCATAGAAAAATAAAGAAAACCATAGAAAGAGGCTTTATTTTAGATCCAATCTCACGAACTCAAGTCTAAATATCTGGTTGGAAATTAAGAGGTAAAAATGTGATAAAAAACATTCTTTTTTTTTGAGACAGAGCCTCAAGCTGTCACCCTGGATAGAGTGCTGTGGCATCACAGCTCACAGCAACCTCCAATTCCTGGGCTCAAGCGAGTCTCTTGCATCCACCTCCCAAGTAGCTGCGACTACAGGCGCCCGCCACAACGCCAGGCCATTTTTTGGTTGCAGCTGTCATTGTTGTTTGGTGGGCTCGGGCTGGATTCGAACAGGCCAGTTCAGGTGTATGTGGCTGGCGCCTTATCCTGTTGAGCCACAGGCGCCGAGCCATGAAAAACATTCTTAAAGAATATAGCTAATGTTTACTCTTATAGCCAAATGCCCTTATAAGCTCCTTTCTCTCTACTTCAGAGTAGAATTCTTTTCCATTGTATAATACATTGGTCTTACTTCCCCTTAGACTTCAAGACTCTTGAAAGTAAAATTTAATTTCATTCTTTCCTTATTAGACTTTATTAGTGCTATGGACAGAGTAGATCCTCAAACATTTATTCTACAAATAACTAAACATTAGTGAAAAGTATCAGAAGAATTCTGGTTAAAACTTACTAATAGCTTATCTGGGATATGGGAATCTTTTTAATTCAACATTTTAAATAGGCTGAATGGTAGAAGTAGCTAGTCAGGTAAAGTATATTCATTTGTTAAGCCATTAGATTTAGACTTCTCACTATCCACAGAGAAAGGGCAAATAATCCAGTCTAGTAAGACATGCTCTTGACAGGTCCTTCTATCCTAATGATGCCAAAACCTAAGGCCTCTGGCATCAGAACACTCCTAGAAAATACAAGAGGAAAATCTCAATTATTGGTGAATGTAAGATACATTTAGGCAGGGGAAAAAAAAAAAAATCACACTCCAACTTTTAACAGAGGGAGAGCAGTATTAGAAAAGGATTTAAAAGTTTTTCATTAAGTTCTCACAGAAATCTCTTCCTTTTTCTAGAATAAAACTGAAGAATTTTGTATTTACAGCTGTTAAGGAAAAAGCTATGATAGCAAATACTCCCTATATCATATATTTTTACCCTGAAAGTAAAGCAGGATATGAACCAATTCAGATATACATGTTACAAACCTGCTATGATACATAAACCCCTACAAAAATAAACAAGTTCCTTTATTCTGAACACAGTCCCGAAACTGTAATTTTTTATCTTTCTCAACTCTAAGTTTATGAATGAAAAAATATTGATCAAATTTCCCACTATACCTGTATGTATTTATTGCCCTCTGCTGGTCTAAGGCAAGCTAGTATTAATACATTGTAAATGAATCAAATCTTGCTAAAAATCCTTCTAAAACCAATGTTGGCTTTATTTTTATTTACCCATTTATTTTTTAAAATTTGGGAGGCAGGAGTTAGGGTCCTGCTCTGTCACCCAGACTAGATAACACTGTATAGATAGCCTTCCACTTCAGGGCGCAAGTGATCCTCCCACTTCATCTTCCTAAGTAGCCTATATTGGCTTTAATTAGCTCAATTTAATATTTTTTTCAAGTTCTCAATGTGCTTCAGAGTCATTCTTATGATTTAGTGTAATAGGGTAAATAAAAAGTATGGGAGATTAAATACCAAACTCAGGACCCTTTCTGAAATTTTGAAAAAGAGAAGTAATTACCCAAAGTCACTCACACGTTTGGCTGTCATTCAATCTTTAAGGAACAAATCTATCTCTTTATCCATCTGTCTATCTTCTATTTAATCCATCTGTCTACCTATGTATTTATCTACACAAATCAAATTATTTTAGGAGCACATAACAGAAAAAGGCTGTCAAATTATTAGCAAAGTGTTTGATGTTAGAAAGACAAACTAAACTCAAGACAAACTCACTCCTTTCAGTGCCAACATAGCAAAAATTATACAAAAAGAGCTCTTGTGCAACTAATAAGATAGTCAAGATTCAGTTTATCTTTTGTGGAAAGATTTTGAGAAGTCTATTTATAAGACTTATTAAATAAGCAGATCTCCAAGTTCTGATTCCATTATGAAAAACAACAAAAGAGGTTATAAAACTCTCCCTTTTCCCAAACACTCTTGCTCTTCTGACCTAACCCAAAGCATCAGAAAAGTGATGCTGGCTCGGCGTCTGTGGCTCAGCGGGCTAAGGCGCCAGCCACGTACACCTGAGCTGGTGGGTTCGAATCCAGCCCAGGTCCGCCAAACAACAATGACGGCTGTAACCAAAAAATGGCCGGGCATTGTGGCGGGCGCCTGTGGTCCCAGCTACTTGGGAGGCAGAGGCAGGAGACTCGCTTGAGCCCAGGAATTGGAGGTTGCTATGAGCAGTGAGGCCATGGCACTCTATCCAGGGTGACAGCTTGAGGCTCTGTCTCAAAAAAAAGAAAAGTGATGCTGTCACAGTCATTGAAGTCCTGATAAGACTGCCCAGAGGCCATCTTTGTAAACTTCTGTAAGATCCCAGCTAAAATGATCTAAGTTCTGTTTCTATTTTGAGATTTCTTATTTACCAGTACATTTTACTTTAGTGAGAACTGGGTAGCTCTAGGGTTTGGTTATGGAATTCAAAGTATTTTTGACAGATCTATAGCTGAAGAAGAACCAGACTACTAATATGTAGGTTGGTTACATAATTGATAATGTTCTTAAAAATAATGTAACCCAAACAATCCTCTTAAAGCATGCTTGAGAAACTTAAGTTTCTTTTATAAAATATTACTTATTTATTAAAACATCAGATTTTATTTTTATATTATTGAGGGGGAAAAAAAGTAAAGTTGGGAAAAACCCCGAAAGAGATAAAATGGCCTTTGTTCAACATTATAAAGGCTGAGGTAGGTTGGAACTATTTTGGATGTCTGAAAAACTCAGGCCTCTCATTTTAACTAACAGCTCTCTAACAGGACAAAGCTGGACAGAACAGCTTTCTCTACCCCACAGCTTATTAAACAGAAAATTGAGATAACTCTAAATATATACCAAAGGTCATAATTTCAGGAGACCCACTATTAAAATAAAATTAAGTTATTATAAAGAGCAGGATTCTGTTTATTTATAAAATCATCACAAGGAACGTACACTTACGAAAACATCATTTGAACTAATCAAAGGCACCAAAGTTCTCATATGGCTAAATAGGTTTGGTTAAGGGAGAAAGAAAAAAAACCCTTAAATTACCATAACAAAAAAGCCCATATTAGTTTCCTGGTAACAGAATTTGAATGAATAATATTTTACCTGGAGAAGTCTTCAATCCAGTCATATTAAACATGTAGATGTTGTCATCTGTGCAATTAGCAAATAAAGTAGAGCCAGTAGAATCCAAAATCAGACTTGAATATCCTGGAAGAAAGGAAACTTTAGTTAGCATGCACTAATGAAAGTAAGTAGATCTGAAAATAGATTATTCCACAAACAGAATTCTGTTCCCAAAATATATACAAACCAAAAATATTCTCAGTTTTTATCTTTTGAATGTCAAAAAGATACAATTACATACTAGAGTTTCTCAAGTCCGTGTTGCTGAAAACTGGCTTAATTTTTTTTATTTTACTTTAATAAAAACTTGTATTTTCCCCAAAAGTCCTACAGGCTATGCAAAGGCTTACCTAGTTTTCGAGTGCTGCTACCTGGGTACAGGAAAGACTTGGCTGCTATGGGTTCTTGTCGATAAGCAGTATAATTCTTACGCAGATCCCACACTTTAATTATCCTAAAAACCAAGGCAAATAGTTATTTTGTAGACCTTCTCCCAATCTCAAACAACTTCATTTATGACTTTTAATTTAACTCTTCTGCCATCTCATTGGGAAACAATGAGACATCTCATTGGGAAACAAATTGAATTATCTTATACTGTTCTCTCCAATGTAAGGTTTATTCTGATGGAACGGAAACAGATGTGATTTGACCCTGTAGTAGGTTACCGAAGTTTACTCTAAAGGAGCGGAAAAGGAAATTGAAAGTTTGGTGCCAATAGTAACTGTTTCATTGTTTTTAGAAAAAAACACTTCCCTCTGAATATATCCTTTGACATCATAAGTAGCAAACTCTGTTCCTATGGTTATATCTCTCTATATAACTCCTTAGGTAATTCAGTCTAAACAATTTTCCTGTGAAATAGAAGTCATTTTTTCATTTCATTTATTAGGATAATTGTTTTAAACTTCTACTTCTACTTTGCAGGCAACTTGAAAACACAAGGTTGGTATATAATGGCAGTATCCTTGGAAACAAAAAAAGCAAGCTTTCATAACCTTTCACAAGCATAACTAATAGCCTTTAAATAATCCTTCATTCTTGCCTGAGAAGTATCCAGAGGACACAATGAAAATCCTA
Source organism: Arctocebus calabarensis (assembly GCA_963573935.1). Taxonomy (NCBI): domain Eukaryota; kingdom Metazoa; phylum Chordata; class Mammalia; order Primates; family Lorisidae; genus Arctocebus; species Arctocebus calabarensis. Next base: position 14,746 of record CAUYON010052802.1, read on the forward strand.
GTTTGGTAAGCCATAGTCATTTAAGTTAAAAAATTTTTAAAGGAAGAGATGCTTTGGGAAATAAAATAAAAAGAGAGTGGCTGGGTATAGTGGCTCATGCTTGGTAATCCTAGCACTTGGGAGGCTGAGGCAGGTGGATTGCATGAGCTCATGAATTTGACACCAGCCTGAGCCAGGTCTCTAAAAAATAGCTGGGTGTTGTGGCAGGCACCTGTAGTCCCAGTTCCTTGGGAGGCTGAGGCAAGAGAATTGCTTAAGCCCAAGAATTTGAGGTTGCTGTGTACTGTGACACCATGGCATTCTACCAAGGGTGACAAAGTGAGACTGTCTCAAACAAAAAAATAATAAAGAAAAAAGAAGAAACTTAAAAAGAAAGAGAACCTATAGTCTACAAAGCAACCAATCAGTAAGCATCACAGATTTATTTGGAAGCCAAAAATTCAGACTAATCATGGACAACAGGAATGTGATGGTCATTAGGCCTTTCTATCATCAACCTAGTTATCCTACTCCCAGAAATGGTAATTACACACTCAGAATAGATTTCTTCTTTTAGGATATTTTTAAAGCTGAAAATACAAAATCCAAAGTAATAGAAATCTTATTCCTCAAAATTAGATTTAGTGACTAAATTGCATAAAGCAAGCAAATTCACATCCAGCTTCCTCTCTAAGATAGCAGCAGTAAACACTGCTCCTATGTGCTAGACAATGTGCCAAGCATGACACATATTAATATATTATCTCATTTAATTAATTTAGCAAGAGTCCCAACTAGGTATTTTCCAGTATGATCTGTAGTTCCTTTTCTCAGCTGGGGCACTTGCTATGTTGAATGTTAAAAGCACACACATTCAGTTATAGTGGGACTAGATGACTCCCTATCAGAGCCCATGAAAGAGATCTCATCAAAAGAACCAAGAAAAAGACTTACCCATCCACAGCTCCTGCTGAGACTAATGTATTCTCATCTTGAAAGAGGACCACAGTAACACTCTGCTGGAAATCCTGATAGTACAAGAAAGAAAAAAGGGAAATTCTATCTTGGGTAATACAGTCTTCACCATCAAGAGAATAAGGTGTTAAAAAAATGGCTCCCGGGTGGTGCCTATGGCTCAAAGGAGTAGGGTACTGGCCCCATATGCCAGCGGTGGTGGGTTCAAACCCAGCCCTGGCCAAAAACTGCAAAAAAAAATAGCTCCCTCGTCCCATAATCCCATAAATTAGACTAAATCTTCTCTTTCTAATAATCTTGATCAGATGTATACACTGATAAAGAAAGTAATGTTAGCAAGGAAATGACCTAAACATCATTAAGTTATATCAAATAGTGTTAATACTTTAAAATTGACCCAAAGGCAGGGAAATATAGTGTTAATACTTTAAAACTGTCTGGGGGTTGGGGGGAAAGGTCTGTGATGCCACCAATGTTTTGTTTTTGTATGTTCTGTTGCCCTGCATAGACAAATATACACAACAAAACATCAATGGGGTCATTCCTTGACCCTGCTTTGGGATGTAACTGTTAACCTATACTCAAGAAACCAACTGGTGATTAGAAGATTTTACTTATCAGAGCTCACTAGGTCTGCTTAGAATCAGCCCTATGAATAAGCTGAGTATCCTTAGGAAACTCATGTAAATTTTCTGTGCCTGTTTCATCTACAAAATGTTGTTATCTACCCAGATTATCATATAATGGTCTAAAGAATTATGGATGAAGGCTGGGTGCAGTGGCTCATGCCTGTAATCCTAGTACTCTGGGAGGCCAAGGTGTGTGGATTGCCTGAGCTCACAAGTTTAAAATCAGCCTGAGCCACAGAGAGACCTCATCTCTAAAAATAGTTGGGCATTGTGGTGGGCACCTGTAGTCCCAGCTACTTCTGAGGCTGAGGCAAGAGAATCATTTAAGCCCAAGAGTTTGAGGTTGCTGTGAGCTGTGATGCCATAGCACTCTACTGAGATTGACAAAGTGAGACTCTGACTCAAACAAAACAAAACAAAACAAAGAATTATGGATGAAAGATTGTTATGTGCAGTGAAAAAATTAAAAGGGCCCAATGGAGGTTGACCTCTGACATGCTATTGCCTAAAAGTCATCTTAGCTCTAAACCTGATTAAATATCTAAATTGCTACTCAGTTTAAGTTCATCTGGCCACCATAGATGAAGATAAAACTATTTCCACTGGTTCGGCGCCTGTGGCTCAGCAGGCTAAGGCGTCAGCCATGTAAACCTGAGCTGGCGGGTTCAAATCCAGCCTGGGCCTGCCAACCAACAATGACGGCTGCAACCCAAACAAAAATAGCCGGGCATTGTGGCGGGCGCCTATAGTCCCACCTACTTGGGAGGCAGAGGCAGGAGACTCGCTTGAGCCCAGGAATTGGAGGTTGCTGTGGGCTGTAATGCCACAACACTCTACCCAGGGCAACAGCTTGAGGCTCTGTCTAAAAAAAAAAAAACAAAACTATTTCCATTCATGCCTGTCTTATTTTTAGTATTAGTTTTAAATTTTATGTTTTAGCAATCACACTTCCCCCCAAATATTAACTTAGGGCCTACAAACAAGAAACATTAGAAAAATAAACACATTAAAGTTAAGATTCATCCAATTTTTTAAAAGAAGACATTATGGGCATTGTTTGAACTTTAAGTATTAGCTACTAGAATGGCACTACGTTCTACTCAAGTGTTTCTCAATATGTCTAATAATATTTGGCCAAATGTTTAAAAAATATACAAAACTTGGCTCGGCGCCTGTGGCTCAACGGGCTAAGGCGCCAGCCACGTACACCTGAGCTGGCGGGTTCGAATCCAGCCTGGGCCTGCCAAACAACAATGACAGTTGCAACCAAAAAATGGCCTGGCGTTGTGGCGGGCGCCTGTAGTTCCTTGGGAGGCAGAGGCAAGAGACTCGCTTGAGCCCAGGAATTGGAGGTTGCTGTGAGCTGTGATGCCACAGCACTCTACCCAGGGTGACAGCTTGAGGCTCTGTCTCAAAAAAAAAAAAAAAAAAAATACAAAACTTGCATCTTTTGTTGTTTTTGAGACAGAGTCTTAACTGTGTTGCCCTTGGTAGACTCTCGTGGTATCACAACTCACAGCAACCTCAAACTCCTGCGCTTCAGCAATTCTCTTACCTCAGCCTCCCAAATAGCTGGGTCTACAGACACCTACCACAGCACCCAGCTATTTTTATTGCTGTTGTTGTCTTTGTTGTTTAGTAGGTTGGGTTTGAACCCACCAGCCCCAGTGCATGTGACTAGTGCCCTAACTACTTAGCTATAGCACCGAGGCAAAACTTGCATTTTTTCAACAGTTTATATATTATAAAAACAATGGATTCCTTCCCCAGAGAAAACCATATTATAGTACCTAATATGCTTCTTCAAACTGCTCTTCCCCCACTTTTCCTATTACATTATACCATGCGAGTGTGTGTGTGTGTGTACAGATGAGGCTCAGGAAGCTGAATTTTTAATATACTTCCAGATAATGCCAATGCATAGTAGAATTTGAGAACCACTACTGTACGTACTGAATAAGCAATAAACCACTGATATCAAAAGGAAATGAAGATTCTCATTTAATCAGCAGCTCCTATTTTTATGCCCCCAAAATTCCCTAAAATGATGTTCCATCCTATTGTTAAGAACTCAACACATGTATATATCTGTAAAACTTTACCACAGATGGAGCAAGTCCTTTTGAATTCTGTTTCTTCTTGGGTTTTGAAGGGGTTTGCTTATCTGAGGTATTATGAGCTCCACTGATTTGATTCACTTGCCTGTAAAACCCATCTGAAAGATAATCCAAGAAAACTGATTTAGAATTTTCAGAACTCAGACCTCATGCTGAAAGTAACTTTTGTTTGACTGCCATATGAAGTAATTTTTGACCAGATTAGTGAAATTACAAACCAGCAGAGGCAGCAGTTGCACTGTATTTCCTGTGGTAAGATTATGATGTATAAAAAATAAGCTCACAAATGTTTACAGCAGTATTATTCATAACGGCCAAAACTTAGAAGCAATCAAGATGCCCTTTAGCAGGTGAATGGATAAACTGTGGCAGATCCAGACAATAGATTATTATTTAGTGCTAAAAAGAAATGAGCTTCATAAAGCTGTAAAGATAGGGAGGAAACCAAGAGAAAGAAAGCAGTTTGAAAAGGCTACATACTATATGATGTTCTGAAAATGGCAAATCCATGGAGACAGTGAAAAGATCAGTAGTTTCCAGGACTTCAGGGAGAGGTAGGGATGAATAATTGGGGCACAAAGGACTTTTAGGATAGTAAAACTATTCTGTATGATACTACAATGGTGGACACATGTTATTATACATTTGTCAATAACTATATAACCAAGACCCTAATATAAACTATAAACTATGAGTGATGATAATGTGTTAATGTAGGTTCATCAACAGTTAACAAATATACCACTTGAGTGATTTGTCACTGAGGGAGGCTGTGCATGTGTGAGGCAACAGATGCACAAACCCTCTCTGCTCATGTGAGAGGCAGCAGATGCACAAACCCTCTCTGCTCAATTTTGCTGTGGGCCTAAAACTACTCTACAAAATAAAGCCTACTAAAATTTTTAAAAAATAATTTATAACATGTTTCAAAATTGCAAGATAAGAAGAATGTAATGGTCCCAATACAAAGGAAAGATAAATGTTTGAGGTGATCAATATCTCAATTATCCTGATTTAATCATCGCCCATTGTATACATGCATCAAAATTATCACATGTACCCTAACAATATGTGCAACTATGATAAATAAATAAAAAGTACAGACATTAAAATTTTTTCCCCTAAATAATTAATTAAAAGTAAAGAGGGAGATGATCACCACTTTCGCTTGAAGGTATCATGAGACAAAATGAGCTATATATTTAATCTAACTCTTTAAAACCAGAAACAATTGGCTCGGCGGGCTAAGGTGCCAGCCACATACACCTGAGCTGGCGGGTTCGAATCCAGCCCACGCGCGCCAAACAACAAGGACGGCTGCAACCAAAAAATGGCCGGGCGTTGTGGCGGGTGCCTGTAGTCCCAGCTACTAGGGAGACAGAGGCAGGAGACTCGTTTAAGCCCAGGAATTGGAGGTTGCTGTGCGCTGTGATG
>CAUYON010052803.1:0-18759 GCA_963573935.1 Arctocebus calabarensis
CCCAATTCATAATTGCTAAGTCATGGAAGAAGCCCAAGTGCCCATCGACCCACGAATGGATTAATAAATTGTGGTACATGTATACCATGGAATACTATGTAGCCTTAAAGAAAGATGGAGACTTTACCTCTTTCATGTTTACATAGATGGAGCTGGAACATCTTCTTAGCAAAGTATCTCAAGAATGGAAGAAAAAGTATCCAATGTACTCAGCCCTACTATAAAGCTAATTTATCGGTTTCATATGAAGTTTATAACCCAACTAGAGCACAAGAATATGGGGAAAGGGCAAGGGAGGGGAAGGGAGGGGTGACGTTGGGGTGGAGGGAGGGTAATTGGTGGGGCCACACCTATGGTGCATCTTAGAAGGGTATAGGCGAACCTTACTAAATGGAGAATACAAATGTCTTCTTACAATAACTAAGAAAATGCCATGAAGGCTATGTTAATCAGTTTGATGAAAATAGTTCAGATTGTATATGAAACCAGCACATTGTACTCCTTGATTGCACTAATGTACACAACTATGATTTAATAATAAAAACCATAAAGAAAAGAAAAGAAAAAGAAAAAGAAAAAGAAAAAAAGAAGTGATTGCTGGGGGAAGACCCATCAGACCTGCCCAGCCTCCACTTATCCACAGCACCTAGGTGGAAGCCTCATTGGAGCCCATCTTCAGCCTCCCATCTAGCCTGAGAGGCACAGTGTCTTCTCACTCCATACAGCATCTCCAGAGAACACAGAAACATCTCTCACCTTGCTTTAGTATTGCTAGTGCTACTACATACCACCCTAAGTTTCTCTCAGCCAGATTTATGCTAGTGTCTAAGGCAGTGGTTCTCAACTTTCCTAATGCTGCAGCCCTTTAATACAGTTCTTGTGGGTTGCGACCCACAGGTTGAGAACCACTGATCTAAGGAATTTTGACAAGCTCATCATATTGACCTAGACATGTTTAGGAGGTAGTAGAGTATGTACACTTTTGAAGGAAGAAGATCTGTATCTTAGGAACCTGAGAAATGTTAATAGTAAGCAGATTAACATTACAAAGAAGCAGAAACTATGAGGTAGGGAAAAGACAAAAGAAGAAGCTACTTAAGAATGAGATGGGGGCTCGGCGCCTGTGGCTCAGCGGACTAAGGCGCCAGCCACGTACACCTGAGCTGGTGGGTTCGAATCCAGCCCAGGCCCGCCAAACAACAATGACGGCTGCAACCAAAAAATGGCCTGGCGTTGTGGCAGGCGCCTGTGGTCCCAGCTACTTGGTAGGCGGAGGCAAGAGACTCGCTTGAGCCCAGGAATTGGAGGTTGCTATGAGCTATAATGCCACTGCACTCTATCCAGGGTGACAGCTTGAGGCTCTGTCTCAAAAAAAAAAAAAAAGAATGAGATGGGAAGGAGAAGAGAAAAATAGCAACTGAGCCATATTAAATGTAGCTCAACTACTCCTTAGATTCAGGCATTACTAACATTTGAATCCCCTGGAATTATGTTCAAAATTGTGTGTGTGGGGGGAGAAAGGATATATATTTTTTTGCTGGATGTGTACATATGCTGAGAATGTGGTCCATTGCTCTCATTAGATGTTCAAAGGGTTGTGTATTATAAAAATAATGAAGGCCACTTACCTATAGAATACATTTTTATATACATAATTTTGTCAAATAGGGCTATCTTTATTCTCTTTTTTAAGGACAATTTTCATAACATAAAATTACTCATTTTAAAGTGCAGAACTTTATTTAACCATTACTAACCATTAATGTCACTTCTATCTAGTCCCAAAACTGTTTCACCAACCTGAAAGAATAACCCCATAACCGCAAAGTAGTCATTCTCAATTCCCCTTTCCTCCTAGTCTTTAGCAACCACCGACTCATAATCTGCCTTCTGTTTCTATGGATTTATCTGCTCTGGATATTTTACATAAATGAATTTATCTAATATGTGAGCTTTTGTGTCTGGCTTACTACACTGAGCATAGTGTTTTCAAGGTTCATCTACCTGTGGCATGCACAATACTTCATTCTATTTTATAGATGAATAATATTTTGCTCTATGTGATACCATTTTTATTTATCCATTCATAGATTTATGAATTTTTGTATTGTTTTCACCTTTTGGCTGTAGTGAATAATTCCACCATAAAAATTCATGTATAGTTTTTGTGTGGAAGGATGATTTTATTTCTTTTGGGTATGTATCTAAGAATATATATATACACATACATTTTTTGAGGAAAATGTGTCAGAGTCTTAAGAAAGGTAGAATGTAGGCATCACTGGAATAGTGGTCTTAGTTCCTAGGGTGGCCTAAGCATGTGGGTGTCAGCATTTTCCATGTTTGGGTAAAACAATATATTATTTTAGAGTTTTGATTTCTGGATTTCAAACCAATGAAAGCACTCAGACCAAGAATAACAAGATCAATATATAACAGAATGATTTGTAAGCTGTATTTTGTTTGTTGATGCTGATTTTTCCCCTGTGTGAGTTATTATCAAGGAGGGTTGTTTGGTTTCATCATTATGAGATATTATGCAAATGTGATTTTTGTTTTCTAAAAAGAGTTTTCTTTCTCTCTTAGTAGTCCACACTATTTGTGAGAATAGCCCTAGAACACTAATTTTAATTTTATGGAGGAGAGAAGAGGTAGAGTTTAGATTAATTATCCACACTTTATAACCCAAATGTTGAAAATTTTTTTTGGATGGTAGAAGTTAGGTTTTAATAGGTACCATATCAGATGGGCAGGTACCTGGACCATGGGACAATTTATGTTAATAGACATTAGGTGAGTATATGTCCTCAACTAGGCCTCCAGCACTTATGAGATGGAACAGGATAAAAAATTCATAAAAATAGAGGGAGTAAATATTTAAGGACTTCATGTATATAATGAATCTTCATAAACATGGATGTGAGATATATTCTCCTTTGAATATAGAAAAGGGATATGGGAAAGTTTTTATTAGTGTGAGATGTGAGTTGTCCAAAGGACCCTGGATTGAGAGAGATTAAGGCTGGAGAAACAGAGAATTATTTGGCAGTCCATTTGCCAGACTGGAGTTTAAAATGAGTTGTTTGAGGAAACCATTATGTCTCTCTCAGTGAAACTGGCTGGCTGGGACTCATCAGTGAATCAAAAGTTTTAAAATTTTTCTAAGAGCCCAGCATTGCATACTTTTAGAAGTGAAATGTATACGTTAGTACTATCAGTAATGTCTGAAATTCAAAAGAGGATAAGGGATGCCTTGCTGTGGCATTAGTATGTGCAGAGACATGTGATTTTGATTTATATTTTGGGTGTCTGTCAGGCCAGAGATTCCCAAACTTATTTATCCCCAAGGTAAAAACTCAACTTAGGCAATGGACCAAGAGTTTGTAAAAATGTGTAGGCCATTTGCTAAACAGGGCATCCAATGCTACAATGACTGCCTAAAGTTTGGCGAGTTGTGCTGATCCTGAATCTCCATTCTTTTTCAGGGAAATCCTAGTTAAGGGATGGAAAGCAAACACATTCCACTGAGCTCCATAACTTATGATAGTGGCAGTGCCTTCCCACCAGTCTATAAACTACTATTATTTTTCATTTAGTTAATATCAAGGGGCCCTTCATATAGTTAAGAGGTCTGGAGAAAAGTGACCTCCATCACCATAGCATCTGTCAAAGGATTAGGACAAAGGATACCATTCCCTCCTGCAAGTCGAATATGTCAGTGGGCCCAGTTTTGGCTTCATTCTGTACTAAGGAAGTTTTGGCATCTGCACCAAGCTTGTGGTGCACTGTTTCCATTACCCAAGATCCAATTCTGTACAGCGTTAGAGGAAAAAATGCTGGCCATATACTAGGATTCCAGGTTCTCCTGAAAATAGATGCTTTAATAGACCCTGAACCTATAATCTTCTGTACCAAATTTCCCAATAGGCCTTGGATAATGGAAACAGCACCCATAAGCTTGACATAGCTACCAAGGCCTTATTGATACAGGATGAAGTCATGGGCAACTTATGGCCATCATAAGATGGCTTAGGGACATCAGGAGGCATGAGAGGAAGTTGCTAAAGTCTCTACGTGAAGGAGTCTCTGAGGGCACTAACAGGAGTGTCTTTTGATTATAATTTAGACAGATTTAGAGCCTTTTGTTAGAGAATACCACATTTAAAGTGAGCTGAGTCTTAAGTGGCAGCCTCAATGAGATTAAGTGAAATTTGTAAATGAGGACTATGTTGCTCCCAGAATCCCAAAAGAGCTAAAGGATGTTGGATTTAATTGTTCTTAATACATGTGTCAAATGAATCTCCTCAGAGGAAGGAGTTATTAGTATAATGCCATAAGTGTACTTCTGGAGATCTTGTCTATAAAGACTGTGTATGATGACAAAGCTTTTGAGGTACCTCATAAGAAACCTAATAAATGTCAACTATTTTTTTTAGAGGTTTTTCTGACTTTTATTTATTTTTATTTTTTTAATGAATCATAACTGTGTACAATAATTCAATCATGGGGTACAGTGTGCAGGCTTCACATATAATCTGAGATATTTTTATCAACCTGATTGACTTAACATTCATGAGATTTTCTCATTTACTATGTGAAAACATTTTTGATCTGTATATAGAAGTTTTCTTTTGAGTGGAAGGCAAGCTGCAGCTAAGAGGCTGTTGAAATAGTCACTGAGTAGAACATACTAGTCACTTTGCTGATATAGTCCATTGGATGAAGTTAGTAATTTTAATCATGCTGGGTATTGGATATGGGGGCTGATATAGTCCATTGGATGAAGTTAGTAATTTTAATAATACTGGGTATTGGATATGGGGGCCCTAATAGACACAGCATCAAGGTTGTGGTAATCACCATGAGATGCCATTGATTTTTCAGTATGTTTAAGAAAAGGTAATATTGGTCTACATGAAAATGAAGAAGTAGTGAAAATAATTACCCATTCATTAATTTGGTCTTATATAATGAGTCTTATTCCTTGAAGGCCCTATTTTAATTTACATTGGACCATCTTAACTATTTTATCTGGAAGGTCCATGGAGTCCCATTTTATCAAGCCAATTTGTAAGTACCAAAGACTTAATTTAATTTTAATTTATTACTTGTTGCATAAGAGTATCTATGCTCATTATGGGATATTTTAGGATAATATGCTCTATTACTATGGGAAATTTTGATGAGGCTATAACTAAAATGATGCATGACTATTTTATTCACTATATTATATTTAGTTGCTTTCAGATATAGGCAGTACTGTGTTTAAATTTAAGGAGATCCCCAGGAATAACTATCTTTTGAACACTAGTAATGATTAAGTCCACAAAACTTTGCCAATTGATACAGCTCACCAGATGTTAAAGTTAATTCAAATCTATGTTGTAGGTATACCAAAAAGAAAAAAAAAAATCCATGTAATTCCACATGAATTTTAGTACTGATATTTCTACTTTTCTTTTCTAATTATTACTTTGTATTTATATTTCCTATTTCTTTTCTATTTCTACCAAAAGAAGAACTGTGAGGATTTTGATAGGGATTACACTGAATCCATAGATTGATTTGGAGAATATTACCATATTTTTATTTTTTTGAGACAGAGTCTCACTATGTCACTCTCGCTAGAGTGCTGGGGCATCACAGCTCACAGCAACTTCAAACTCTTGGGCTTAAGCGAGTCTCTTGACTCAGCCTCCCCATTAGCTGAGACTACAGGCACCCACCACAATGTCCAGCTATTTTTCCTTGCAGTTGTCATTGCTGTTTTGCTGGCCCAGGCCAGTTTTGAACCCACCAGCCTTGGTGACAGGCATAATAGTGCACACCCATAGTCTTAGATACTTAGAAGGTTAAAACAGGAGGATCACATGAGCCCAGGAGTTTAACATTACAATATCCTATGATTGTGCCACTGCATTCTAGCCTGGGCAACAAAGTGAGACCCTGTCTCAATGAAAAAATATTTTTTTAAAATTTAAAACATTAATTTTTTTAAATCTAAGATTAATATGAGGGTACAAATGATTAGGCTACATTGTTTGCATTTGTTATGTAAAGTCTAAGTTGTAGTTGAATGCCTCATCCAGGAGGTGTACTCTTACATTGTGCCTTTTAGGGGAGAGTACACCAATCCCCTTCCCTCCTCTCATCTCTCTCCTCCCACCTCACCCCTACCCCAACTTGAACTAATTTGAGTTTTTCTCTTGTGAGGATTAATTCGTCTACTGGCTTCATATTAGTATTGAGTACATTGGATACTTGCTTTTCCATTCTTTTTCTTTTCTGTTTTTTTTTTTTTTAATTGAATCACAGCTGAGTACATTAGTGCAATCAAGAGGTATAATGTGCTGGTTCCATTCTTGTAATACTTTACTAAAGAGAATGTTCTCCATTTCCATACAGGTTAATAAAAAAGATGTAAAGTCTTTTTATGGCTGAGTAGTATTCCACGGTATAAATACACCACAGTTTATTAATCCATTCATGGGTCGATAGGCACTTGGGTTGATTCTACATCTTGGTGATAGTAAAGTGAATTGAACAGCAATAAACATTCAAATGCAAGTATCTTGGATTAAAGAAATTTTTTTTTCTTCTGGCTAGATACCTACTAATGGGATTGTGGGATCAAATGGATGGTCTATTTAGAGTTCTTTGAGGATTCTCCATACTTCTTTCCAGAAAGGCTGTATTAGTTTGTAATCCCACCAACACTGTAAAACTGTTACTTTACAAAATATGTAAAGTCTCCATCTATCTTTTTTATGACTAAATAGTATTCCTTGGTACACAAATACCATGGTTTATTCATGGTATCCACCAACACAATCTATCCATGTGTTGACGGGCACTTGAGGTGATTTCACATCTTGGCAATTGTAGAATCTTTTTAATGGGTAAGATCAAGAGAAAAGCAAAGAAGAGAAAAAAAATAGTAAGGAACATGAATAGGTATCTCCACTCAAGTTTTTAAAGCCACAAACATGATTTGGATAAATACTGTATCATATGCAATCATTTTTTGTAAATGATTCCTTTATTTTTTTAAAAGCCATCAAATATATGTCAAGTGATTTTTTTTCTCTTAGACAAGGTAGCATAAGGGAAAAAAAGAAGAGTGATTTTTTTTTCACTTGAGTATATGACAGGAAAATATTTAAATCAGTACATAGGTCAAATCATGTATCCTCTGGTGAATGGCTTAAAAAACAACAATAAATCATCTGTCCTGGTACTATTAACCTAGAAGAAAGTGGTTGCATAGATTCATGTTTAACTATTAAAAAAAAAGAAAGTGGTAAATGGTTGCACAGAAAATAGAAAGAGCAAAGATATTTAGTCTATGGTGCCTAATTATTTGATGCCTTAAAAAAAAAAAAAACGGGCGAAGAACGGGGGAAGTATCTCACTTTGTCACCCAGATTGTAGCTGGAGTGCAGTGGCACAACTGTCACTCACTGCAGCCTCCAACTCCTAGACTCATGTGATCATCCTGCCTTGGTCTTCCCAAGTGCTGGGATCATAGGCATGAGCTGGGTTGATCATTTGAAACAAAATTATTTATTGGCAGAATTTCCTACCAAGTTAATATAGATTATATGCTATTTGATAAAAGATAACAATAATAAAGTTAATTGTTGCCATGTAGTTACAGACTCAAAAATAGGGTTGTAAAAAGAAAAATAGGAGAACACACACTCACAAACCAACCCAAAAGATTTAGCAGCATTCTTGGCTTGTTTTTTCTTCCTTTTTCTTATTCCTGGTTTTTGTCTCTTCTCTCTTCTTTCTCTCTGTCCCCATCTCCCTCTCCCCTCTCTTCTCTCCTCTCTCATCTCTCTCTCTCTCTTTCCTTTTTTTTTTTGGTGATCCAGTCTCACTCTGTTGCCCTGCATAGAGTGCCGAGGCATCATCACTCACATTGACCTCAAACTCTTGGACTTGAGCAATTGTCTTGCCTCAGCCTCCTGGGTAGCTGGCACTACAGTAAAGTGCCACTATACCTGGGTAGTTTCTCAATTTTTAGTAGAGATGAAGAGTCCCACTCTTGCTCAGGCTAGTCTCAAACTCCTGAGCTCAGGGTATCCCCCCACCTTAGCCTCCCAGAGTGCTGGGGTTACAGGTGTGAGCTGTGAAGCCCAGCCTCTGGTTTTTTAACAAGAAAAACCAACAAAACAAAAAGACAAAGTTAATTTTTTTTTCTCTTCATTATTTGCTTTAAGCAAAACTCCTGAATTCTAGTTCATGATGGGTAACTTTAAAAACAAAAACAAAACTTTTTCTAGGATTTGCTGTAAGAAAACAAAACAAAACAGCCCAACAAAGAAAAACTTCTGGAAACTTCACAGGGAAAAAACAAAAATACCTGAATTCCTTCAGAGTAGAGGTGGAATAAGAAAAGAAAAAGAGAGACAGAAGGAGAGAGGAGGGAGGAAGGGAGGGAGGAAGAGAGAGAGAGAGAGAGGGAGAGAGGGAGAGAGAGATCGATCCTGAAGCTCACAGGGATGGATTTCTGTTGCCAAGAAACTGAAATGTGAAAGTACGTTAACAACCTGGGTGACTTAGCTCATGGTGATTGATATATACATAGTTATAATTTGCATTCCCGTTATTTAAACTGAGATATTCTTGATCAGGTGGAAGATATGGTGAGCAGAAGATCTCTTCCCCCAAGAAATAAGATGGAGAGAATCTTTGGAGAATGGTCTCACTGAACTGGTATGTTAGCTTCCTCCAGATTTTAATGATTTCCCCAGCTTTTCCATAATTCTTAAGTGTCCTGGCCATTTTCTGATAAGTCATCGTCTTCCGGTTGCCTTTTCTTTCCCCCCAAAGTTCGGCAAGTTTTTCTTTGTTTTTTTGATGCAAGCTGAAAGATGCTTTTGGTTTTATCTACCCACTGAATACAAGATGCCATGTCAGGATTACATAGGGATTCATGAAAGTATTCAGATAGTTGGAGCTTCTTCCTGCATTTTCCCCCTCTGTGCTGGAGAAGCGCAGTTTATACCAGCTGGTTTTCAGCTATGTTCTGTAGATACTGATGAAAGTTGCTTTCACAACAGTAGTCTGAGTCACTGTTTATCACAGTTTTCCAATTACAGACAGGGTCCTCTGCAGGCAACATTTCACAGCAGTGGGAAGTTCCTCTCACGTGAGGATAATGGTTGATGAAAGCCAGGTAATTTTTGTAATCTGGGGGTTAGTGAAGATCACTGGTTGAATGTTGCCTCAGTATCTCAAAAGCATATTCAAATGCTTGACCTAGCCTATCTTGTTCAAGAGAAGCCATTCTTCATTAATAAATTGACAATTCTCATAGTTAGTATAGTGGTGAGTAAAAAACAAACAAACCAAAAATAAATTGACAATTCTATTCCTTGGCACTTGCTGCAGGAAAATATTCAATCCTTTATAAAGTTGTTTCATTAATGTCGGAGTTGTTAATTCATCAGTAGGCTGTCCAGTGCAGCCTCCACTCGCCTACAGGGTGAAATAGCCTTCCTCTCCTCTGAAATACAGGTCTGCTGCATCTACCTATGTTTTTCATTTGAATCTGAAAGACTCCCTTTATCACTTTATGGAAGTACTTATCTCAGATTCCCTTTATCTGAAATGTCTTGATTTCTTCTTTTTTTTATTCTTTATGGACACCTTGCATTATTTTCATTTTTAAAGGACAATTTTGCCAGATAGACAATTCTTGGTTCCCATGCTTTTTTTTTTCTTTTATCACATTAAATACGATATTCTGCTTTCTGTTCTCCAAAGTTTCTGCTAAGAAATTGACCATTACTTTTATTGAGGATTTCTTGTACTATGTACATGATAAGTTGCTTCTCTCTTGCAACTTCCAAGTTCTTTCACTGTCTTTGGCTTTTGGCAGTTTGATTAGAAAGTTCAAGTCTATATCTCTTTGTTGGATTTCTGGCCTCCAAAGTGTGAGAGAATACACTTCTGTGTTTTTCTAAAGCCACCAAGTTTGTGGTAATTTCTTACAGAAGTGTCAGTAAACTTAGTACATTGCTAGCATTAACATACAAACATACAACTAAATTTGCATATTTATCTTGTGTTCCACAACATTCATGAACTCATTTTATTAGCTCTAGTGGCTTTTTTTCACTATGTAGGATTTTCTACACAGACAATTATATTTTCTATGAACAAAGATTGTATTATTTCTTACCTTAAAATCTATAATGCTTTTCTTTCTTTTTCTTATTATACTTGCTAGAATCTCTAATACAATGTTGAAACAAATTTGTGCAAGTGTTTGTTATTCCCTTGTTTCTCGTGTTAAAGGGAAAGCATTTAGTCATTAAGCACATCATTATGTATATTTTTTATAGATGCGGTTTCTAAGTGTTTTAATTAGTAATGAACTGTGGAATTTTGGCAAATGTTATTTTAATTTTCCATTGAAATAATCCTATGATTGGGTTTTTCATATGTTAATGTGGTAAATTGTAATTTTAGCCAAATATTAACACTGCCTTGACTCCCTGGAATAAAAATTACTTTGTCATGGTGTATTGTATTTTTTATATATCATCAGACTCAACTTTACTAAAGTTTCGTTAAGAAATTTTGCATATATGTTCATGAGGGAGATTGGTTCATATTTATATTTCATTGTAATATAATTATCTGGTTTAGCTGACTGGATAATTCTAGCTTCATAGGGTAAGTTGGGAAGTATTTCTTTCTCTTTAATTTTCTGGAAGATTTTGCATAGAACTAGTGTTATGTTATCCTTAAATATTTGGTGGAATTACCAGTAAAACAATCTTCATTTAGAGGATTTTTTTTAATTTTAAAATATTAATAGAGTACAAATGTTTTGTTATATGGATTGATTTTATAAAGTCAGAGCTGTAGGTATCCTATCACCTCAATGGTGTTCATTGTACCTGTTAAGTAGTAAACCTAGAATTTTCTGTGGAGGAAGGATTTTAGATAAAACTTTCATTTATTTAATTGTTTTAAGGATTTATATATAATGTATATATTTAGTGCTATAAATTCCCCCATGTACTTTTCCCCTTTTTTAATTTTTTTTTTAAATTTTTATTACAAATTAATATAAGGTTACAGTTGTTTAGGTTACATTGTTTTCATTCTATGGTAAAGTTCAAGTTGTGGTTGAGCCCTTCACCCAGGGGGTGTGCTGAATCCTCTCACATTGGACACCTTAGGTGAGATTTCTTCAATTACCCTCCCTCCTTCAATCAATCACCTTCTCTCCTACCCCTTCCTGCTTCTTCCCTCCCCCTTGCTAGCCTATATTTGTGTTTTTTCTTTCATGTAGGCATGTAGTTGTTTATATATTGGTTTCATATTAGTATTGAGTATGTTGGATATTTTTGTCCATTCTTGTCACATTGTCTAAGAACAATGTGTTCCAGCTTCAACCAGGTAAACACAAAAGACGTAAAATCTCCATTTTTTCTTGCGGCTGAATAGTATTCCATGGTATACATGTACCACAGTTTGTTAATCCATTCATAGGTAGATGGGCACTTGGGTTGCTTCCATGTCTTGACAACTGTGAATAGAGCTTCAAGAAACATTCTGATGCAAATGTTCTTGTTATGAAATGATTTTTGCTTTTCTGGGTAGATACCAAGTAATGGGATTGCGGGATCAAATGGAAGGTTGACTTTTAGTTCTTCCTCTTTCCAAAGAGGTTGTATTAGTTTGTAATCCCACTAGCAGTGCAAAAATGTTCCCTTCTGTCCACATCCATGCTAGCATCTGCAGTTTTGGGACTTTGTGAAACAGGCTAATATCACTGGGGTTAGGCAATATTTCAGGATGGTTTTTATTTGAATTTCTCAGATGATTATGGAAGATGAGTATTTTTTTCCTCATTTATTTCTTTTGCCACATCCTGAAAATTGTTACATGTTGAGTTTTCATTTTCATTTAGTTCAAAGTACCTTCTAATTTCTCTTTTGATTTCTTCCTTGGGCCATGAATTGCTTAGAATTGTACTATTTGGTGTTAACTTAAATATATGAGGATTTTTCAGAGATATTCCTTGCTCATTTAATTCCTTGGTACTTAGAATTCTGCTTGTGATTCCTTTCATGATTAGAATTCTGTTAACATTATTGAGACTTATTTTACAGCCCTAAATATAGACTACCTGAAAAATATTCCATGTGCATATGAAACAAATGTACATACTACTGTTTGTGGTAGGAAGTTCTATGCTGTGTTCAAGTCTTATATGTACTTGCTGATTTTCTGTTTGTTTATTCTATCACTTTTTTAGAGAAGTTGTTGACATTTCTGACTACAATTGTGGACTGTCTATTTCTCCCCAAAGTTCTATGAGTTTTGCTTAATGCATTTTAGCACACTGTAGTCCATGCATGTTTAGAACTGTTAAGTCCTCTTGACAAATTCAGCACTTATATAATGACCTCCTTTACACATCGTATTATTCTTTGCCCTGAAATTTATTGTGATCTGATATCAACATAGCCATTAAAGCTGCATTTTGATGTGTTAAAATTTTTCATCTTTTTCCATACCTTTTCTTGAAAATAATTTGTATCTTTAGATTTAAAATAGGGTTCTTATAGGCAGCATTTGTTTCTTCTCTATCTAATCTGACCATCTCTGTTCTATAATTGACATGTTAGACCATTTACATTAATGTGATTATTGGTATGTATGGGTTTAAATCAACAACTTTACTATTTGTCCTTATTTTTCTTTAACATTTTTTGGATTAACTTGAGGATTCAATTTTATTTCCTATATTGACTAATTAGCAATAACTTTTTTAGTGGTTATACCCGAATATTTTGAATGGTATTACTGTAGGTAATAAGAACCTTAAAATGGTGTTCTTCCATTTCTCCTCTTCTGGCCTTTATGCTACTATTGACACACATTAACATTTAAGGTATGTTATACATCCTAATATGCAGTAAGTTGAAGATAATCATAAGTCCCATGTTTTTTTCTGACTCTCTCTTGAATAACTTTGTTGTCTGATGTTCAGTGACCTAAACTATTGTTACATATTATTTTGTCCATGCTTTAGTTGTTTCATTTAGGGAGGTCACACCATTTTCAATAGAAACAAAAATGTGGCTTAATGTTTTAAATAATGAAGGCTTTATTTCGTTTTTAATCAGAGTGTACTTCCTGTGTATCCGGAATTACCAGAAGAGTACAGTGTTGATGTCCTTGTTCTTGATTAGAAAGTTCAAACTGCAGCACTTTCTTTTGCCACACAATGGCCCTTATGTTTATTTTCTGAATTTCTTTCAATGGATTTGAATTTTGTTGAGAAAAAAATCGGTACCTGTTTTATTAGGAATTTATGAGATATTATCTATATTATCATCTTAATTTGTTAGAAATACATAAAGATCCAAAAATACATACTTGTTACCATTTGCTAAATGCCACTAAATCCATATTTCTATTGTTCAGTTTTTCATTCATTCATTCAACAAATATTTACTGGGTTTATTACACATGATGTGCTAAACCCCAATGGCCTAATCCATATCTACATCTCAAACCACCTTTCTGAGCATCCTTTTTCTTTAAGAACAAAGGCAAACTCCCTAATCTCACTACCTGGTCTTTGTCAGAATTTTTCTTTAACATTTTTTTGGATTAACTTGAGGATTCAATTTTATTTCCTATATTGACTAATTAGCTGTAATGTTTTTAGTGGTTGTACCAGAATATTTTGAGTATTACTATAGGTAATAAGAACCTTTTATGGGAAGAATTAGTCTTATTTCTTTCATGGAGAATGGCCACACTGAAGAAGAAAAGAAGGCTTACCACATAAAAGAAAGAAATCATATATAGGCAAATGAATCCAGAACTTTAGATATGGCTGCTCCCCCTCAAGGGAATCTTATCCCTTGTTCTCTGTTGCTTTTTGTTCATTTTACATGGAGCCTGACCACTCATATGGTATTCCCTCAGATGTCTCTTCAGATCCAAATACTCTGCTAAGAGCCAAGAAAAACTAGTTTAGCAGAGGACTCTCTCTATAGGCTAGAATTCTAAACCCAACTTTCCCTGAGAAACTGACAGGACAACTTACATCTGCCTAAACATGGAAGAGATAAACATTTTTTTCTGGGCATATGATTGTCTAACCTTCTATCATGGATATGTTGTCAATTCATGTGTGACCTATATTTCTCCTCATGGAGGAACTGCTGAATACACTTAGACCAATATACTGTTTTCCCCCATTGAAGTTCATGTTGGCAACCTGGAGTAAAATGTCTGGCAGGAAATAAGCCTCTCAGCTCATCCATTCTCCTGCCCTTTCAACTTTAGCTTTTCTCTCCGTAAACTTCTGTCTTGAGTATTCACTTGTGCCTTGTGTCTCAAGTGCCTACAGGAGGAAGGAGGGCTTTGAAATTCCTTAGGCATCTGATTCATGATGTCTGGGGTTTGTGATGTTACATGACATTTTCACCTGCCTATCCACTTTTCCCCCTTTGGTTTCCTAAGTGCTATTGCAATGTTAAATTCTAGACACAGGGCGGTAAAATTTTTCTGTTAGGATCAGATAAAAAAAAATTACTTTTTGTAAGCAAGTCAGTCTCTTTCCCAACTATCCAACTCTTGTTGTTCTAGTGCAAAAATAGCCACGACAATATGTAAATGAATAAGCATGTCTATGTTCCAATAAAACTTTATTTGTGGACACCAAAATTTGAATTTCATATATTTTTGCATCATAAAATATTCTTATTTTTTTCAGCCACTAAAAAATACATAAATAATTCTTAATTATAGGCCAAAAAATAGGCAATGAGCCAGATTTGGGCCTTTGTAGGGCTATTTGCAAACCCCTGTTTTAGAGTCTTAACTTTTGAGTACTTCCACAAGACTGCTTTCATACATAAAACGTGTGTATTTTATCTGATTAGCACAAACTTGAGGTAGGGTTTGTATACCAACTTCTTAACCTCAATAGCCCTCCCGCAGACTTCTCATAAAAATACTCACATTTGGCTATTCACTAATTCATTGGTCAGTCTCCTGATGTCCAACTCAATATAGGTTAAGAAACTTCTATACATTCATAGGCTTTAGGTGGATGTGGGCTGACATGAGGTGGGAACTTCTCAGATTTATAATGAGCTGTGTTCCCTCACACATCTTGTATAGTCTGAACTGGGAAGGTTTCCAGGAAGAGAACTACCCCTAAGGAAAGAACAAGACAGAGAAGGTCTTTCCATAAAGCTAAACAGGGAGAGGGGATTCATCCACTGGAAATTCCAGAGAAATCAGTAGGAATTCTCACCTTGAGGATTCCTGAACATATGCAGTGGGGAGGGAGAGTGATATAAGTATAGGCAGCAATGGCAGATAGAGCAATAGCCAGGTGACAGGATGGGAATAGAGCACAGAGGCAGAGGAATTGAAATACCTACTCCTTAGCCAACTAGACCTGTGAGTATAAGGAAGACCTTGCTTTGGAAACTTTCTCTAACAACTGAGGAGAGTATTTAAATGTGGGGTCATACATGCCAATGGGAAGAAGTAGGAAGAAGCTCACAAATTTATTACCTCATCAGGTCCACACAGTAGTCCTGAAAGTTGATCATTATTTTCACCTTACTAATAAATATAATGTCTCTAAAGAGATGTTTCCTCATTATATTATATTTCTAAATAAAAGATCCCAAAGGTAAGCTAAAATTGAGATTCTGTCACAAATGTTTATTAAGTGCTCACATTTCTTTATAAAGTGATCATACATAAGTTAATCTGTTCAGTTTTGAAAAGAAAATATAGATAAGCAGAAAGAAAATCAAACACTGATTAATTCTACCACAAAGAGATAAACACTATTTACTTTATATAGATGACTAATTGTGTTATGTAAATATACTATTTGATTTAAAAAGGATACAGAAAATGCTTTTTTAAACTGCTTTATTAATTTCACAATATATAATGAGTATCTTTCCATGCAATAGGCAAAACTCCCTTGCTGACAGAAACTTAAAAACTGGATCAAAAACACAACATTCAATTAGAAGCTGGTAATAGGAGACCCACATGAAACAAGTAACATCAAAAGGTTTACCACAAAGGTATACATCACAGATATGTAAGTTTAGGAAGCAGGGGTCTCCCTATTAAATTCAGGGAAAACATCAGGATTCAGGGCATTAGGCAAAACTCATCACGATGGTCACGGTGAGGGGGGTCAGTGCTAACTGCCCGCAGACTATGACTCAACTGCTTTTCCCTCAGCTTTTCCATCAGCTGTCTCACCTCCTCTCCAATCCTTTCCATATTCTCTTCTCTCATCCTTGCCTGTGGCTCTCCAAGCCTGTGCATTACCTCCCATCTATACTGCAGGATCGGCTGCCTAACCCGGAATCGCCTACGATTTCCTCTAGGCATGGAGTATTCCAAAGGGAGGGCCAAGGGCTCCCCTTTATTAGCATCTTGCTCCTTTTCAACCTTTTCTTCATTTTCCTGGTTGACATTATCCATATTGAGATCTTTTACCACTTGTTCCTCTTTGGACTCCATTACTCCTAGAAGGAGGAGGGAGGCGGGAGTGGGGAAAGAAAAAGTGTACGGATCAGCACCGAGGACAGAGGCCCTACTACGCACCTTTCAAAATTTGAGTCCTGGATTTCAAAGGCCTTTTTAGAATTTCATTTTCCCCACCTGAGAGGCCCCGCGGCGCCCTCTAGGGAGCCCCCAGTCCGAGCCCCTCCCTCCCGCAAAGCCCACCATTTTCCCTGCAGAAAATTCCAGGCCTCTGCAAGCACCAAAATGGAGGACAAAGATGACAGAGGGGATGTAATGAGGGTGCTTGGAGGAAGGGGTAGGGGGTCTCATAGTGGGCTTTGTGCATATACCTCTCCCGACCCCTCCACTGTCCCCCGCACCCACCTGGGCCTATCCTCGCAGTCTCCTCCTCCTCCGGATTCTCGCTGCGAGGTGCGCTTGCTGCGACGCTTAGCCCCCGAGACCTGCGGACTGCAAGGATAGGGGCGGGTGCTGCTGCAGCCGAGTTCTCGCGGGCCCTTCCCCACCCCAGTCCTCTTAGCTTCCCACTCCTCGTGTCTCCTGCCCCCAATCTCCCTGTCCCCGGGCTGACCACCATTTTCTGCATCAAGAAGGAGGGGGGCGGGGCAAGGGTGTTGGAAAAGCTTGCGCCGCTGGCGAGGGCAGGTGTTTCCAAAGGATCAAAGCCTCTGGACCACCTGCTTCCCTGGGGCTGTGTACCCCTCGGCACACAAAAGGCCTGCCATCTTCTGGGGGACTGCAAGGGGGGGCTGCAGTCGCCAACCGGCTGCGTCAGACCTCCAGGGATGGAGGTCTGCAAGCCGGGGCCGCTCTCTCAAGCCAACTCTGGGGACCCTCTGCGAGGACTTTACCTGCTGTCCCGCAGCCTCTTACTTTCACAGTGGCCCCTAGCCCGCCACCCTCAGGGCCACCAGGCGCAGGTACCTGTTCCGAGAAGGGAGCTAGCGACGACAGAACTGTCGCCAGAGCAAGGAGCGCAAGTCAGAGCTGGCCAGTCACGTGAGGCAGTCAGCAATGCCAGCGGCCCCGCCCCCAGCCCTTGGCCCATCCTGCCCGCCTGAGATAGGAGGGGCTTGGTGGCCGACCCACCCTGCATCCTCACCCCAAGTCCCTCTGAACATCTCTGGCCTTAGCCCTGTCACTCTCCCTTTTTCGGATGTTCCTGGGCCTTGCTCTGCCTGTGCTGGAAGGGCAGGATCCTCTAAGGGAGGTATTGACCACTCCCACTTCTCTGGTGATTTGCCTCTCTGTCTCCTCTACTTCCAAGAAACATCTGCTTCAGCCTGTAGTCCTCTCTGCTTCCTTTCTTCATTTTCTCTTCACCAAAATTTGTAGGAGTCTGAAGGAGTGGATTTTTCTCATTCTTCATGCCTTTGTTTTATTATTATTATTATACCAGTATAAAAACCAGTATACTTCTTTAAAAAGGAAAAAAAAATACTTTTATTTGAAAAACCAGATTAAAGTCGGGAAAAAAATCCCACCACCTGTCTATTCTGCTAAGTCATTATACAAATATAGATTCTACAGGCAGCTCCTTTTTTAGAACCGGAAAAGGACAGGGCAGCTGATGGCTCCCCTTGTAAGGCCCCATAAACACATGAGGCCCTTTCATGAGGTAAGCCAATAAGTATGTAGTACAACAGAGTCTTCTTAGATTTTCAGAACTAAAAATACAAAAATTGAAATAAAACCTATTTCATGTATTTCTAATTGAAATAATAATAAATATGTATTTGCAGATAAAATAATTAAGAATTTAGAAAATCCAACAAAATCTTTAGCCCACTGAATGTTCTTAATTGGCTTGTCAAAGATCAAATAGCGGTAAATAGCTGGGTTCATCTCTTGGTTCTCTATTCTGTTCCATACATCTATCTCTCTGTTTTTGTGCCAGTACCATGCTGTTTTAATCACTATTGATTTATAGTACAATCTCAGGTCTGGTAGCATGATCCCTCCTGCTCTGTTTTTATTTCTAAGTAATGTCTTGGCTATTCGAGTTTTTTTCTGATTCCATATAAAACGAAGTATTATTTTTTCGAGGTCTTTAAAATGTGACAATGGAGCTTTAATAGGAATTGCATTAAAATTGTATATTGCTTTGGGCAATATGGACATTTTAACAATGTTGATTCTTCCCAGCCATGAGCATGGTATATTTTTCCATTTGTTGACATTTTCAGCTGTTTCTTTTCTTAG
>CAUYON010052805.1:0-10519 GCA_963573935.1 Arctocebus calabarensis
TCTAGGTCCTGCTGAGGCAACTTCAGGGATGATTGTCCTTTATGTCACAATTTAGCCAAGGCAACAATGGTGTTGAGTGGGTGTCAGAGGGGCTGGGTCTATGAGCCACCAGTGCTGCCTATCTGGTGAGACATAAAGCCAGGGAAGGCAATCTATATGTATGAAGAGCTTTAGTGGGCCTGTGAACCCAGAGCAGAAGCCTGTTTTTAGAACAAAGTGAAGCTGCCAAACTGTGTGTCTGTCCCAAAGACACTCTCTACATTTTCTGCTCTGGTGAGCTCTGTCCTAAAGAATAGTACAAGTATCCTTCCCTTTGCTAAGGGGAGGAACTAAGCATCATACAGACATAGGCTCAGCTTGGAGTAAGGATATAATCAACTCAAGATATTCTTTCTCTTATTGCCCCTTACATTTGTTTCTTTGTTTGTAATGGTTTTATTAAGATAAATTTTGCATAGCATACATGAACACACTTGAAGTGTCCATTTCCCTGATTTCAGTATAGTTACAGATATTTGCCAATATTACAAAAATAAATACAGATTACAAAAATCAAAATAAATAAATATACCTCATAAAGAATCGCAGTGTTCCTTAGCTACCACACCTCATTAGATCATCCACTTGAGCCCTATCTCAGCCTTACTACTATATGTTTTGCCCCTGTAGCTTTACTTTCTCTTCATTTTTTTATATAAATGGAATCATATATTTGGCCTTTTGTTTTTGGATTCATTCACTGCACATTACCCTCAAAGTTCTTCCATTATTTGGATGTAACATGTTTGATTTACACACCAGTCAGTGGGTGTTTTAATTATGTTTTATGACAAAGTACACTTCTAGATACAAAAACCTAAGTTTTGTGTGGACTTATGTTTTCATTTCTTTTGTGTGTAAGTGTACATATTGATACATTTATGTATATGTGTGTATACATACATATATATACTAGAATTGGGATTGCTGAGTAGAATATGACAACTCTAGGTGAAATTACTTTAGTCAGTTTCCTCTAAGTCTACACTCCAAAGGGTTGCAACATCTTATATTATGAAACTGTGTAGGAATATATTTACTTTTCTACATGATCCTTCACACTGTTATCTAACTTTTTTATGTATATACAGATTGATATGATTTATTTGCCAGTTTTTAAAATATCTTTACTCCCCCACTTTAGATTTAATAATCTCTTGATTACTTGCTTCATTGCCCTAGACAATTGTTATTCGACTCTGTACTTGCATTTCCAAAGCCATGAAAATTGGCATTACACTTATGTCTCAATGCACAGAACTGAGACCTAAATTGAGGTGAGATTTGCCATATAAACTTTGAGTGGGCATCAATTTTACCCTCTAACATTCTAATGGATTCAGGATGCACAATGTTGTTTTATTCTGCTCTGTTGAACATTAGAAGGGAAAGAGTTGTTTTGGACCACACATTAAACACACAAACACTAATGAAAGCTGATGAGCAAAATAAATGAATAAATAAATAAATACAATTTCCATGCATACTTTTTTGTGATATCTGACACCACAGATAAGCATAAGCAAAAAGTTTTCATGCAATCAGTATGTGACCCTTGGAGCCCCCTGAAGGCCATAGGGGAAGATGTCCTTACAAAGCGAGATTTTTAATTTTTTTCCTTTTATTAAGTCATATATACATAGATCATGAATACATTCATGCCTTTCTAGGATTCAATGTGTTGATATTTTGTGAAAATTGAAGTGCTTACATCAAACCAATTAACATAGTTTTCACCTCATTTACTTAATCAATGTGTTAAGACATTTGTGTTCTATACTTGATAGATTTTACTTGTACCCTTGCAATATACTCCATAGGTGTGGTCCCACCATTTACCCTCCCTCTATCATGCCACCCTCTCACCTCCCATTCCTCTCCTCTTCCCTCCTTCATATTGGGCTATAATTGTGATTCATCTTTCATATGAGAGTGTGAGTGATTATAAATTGGTTTCATAATAGTACTGAGTACATGAGATTTTTTTTTCCATTCCAGAAATACTTTCCTAAGAAGCTATTTTCCAGCTTCATCCACGTAAATGTAATATTTACCAGTATTGTATCATTTTCTAAGTTCATTATGCAAATAATCTATTATATACCATTAACAATCAGAGAATTAAAATTAACATGACAACAGAAAATTTGAAATACATATAAATAATTCTTCAGAAATATATAGTATTTCTACATGGAAAACTTCAAGTTATTAATGAAAATATAAAAAGACACATGCCTATATATTGCAAAATTATTATTACTTTTTTATTTGTTTTTGTATTCCTTCTGTCATAACTCTAGTTATTCTCTTTCT
Source organism: Arctocebus calabarensis (assembly GCA_963573935.1). Classification (NCBI taxonomy): domain Eukaryota; kingdom Metazoa; phylum Chordata; class Mammalia; order Primates; family Lorisidae; genus Arctocebus; species Arctocebus calabarensis. The sequence continues at coordinate 2,356 of CAUYON010052805.1, forward strand.
ATGGATATTAGTATACCTCATAGCAAATTCAGTTTGCTCTCGGGTTTCAGAAGGATTACAGTAAATAATTGACCCACTGAGGCGGAGATATATCTGCTATTCTGCAAGTACCTTCAGGCTTTCCTACATGTTCATAATAAGGGTAAATCAATAACATACTTTTGACAGTTTGTCTAGTTTGAGTTACATTTTGGAAGTATTTTTAACAACCTTAATCATGTCTGGCACCTAAGGTTAAAGAAGGGAGGTGAAAAAATGCAAAATATCAGTAATCAGTCCCATGCCACTGCTTTTCATCCTCAAACTTCTGCCGTGCATAGACCAGTCCATTCTTGGTATGTGACTAGAGCAGGGCTATAGTATGTATTTTTTTTTTCAGGGTAAGATGGTGGGGATGCTCTGGGTGTCCTTAAACCGTCCACTCTCCATTGCTGATTGGTTTCACATGTGAGAGCTGTATCCAGGCAGGGATACCATTCACAGCACTGTTGTTCATGTGGCCAGGATCATCAAGGAGGGGCCATGGTTTCAGTGAGTTCAGGCTCCAATCATTAATCCACATCAGGTTACCTGGAGAGTGGGGATGGACTGAGGACGATAAACTAACAAGATATTATCATTCACCCATTCTGAAATCTTTCTTTCATTATTTTTTCTGGTTACACTAATTGGTGAGTAAGTTAATAAATTTTGTTTCTTCCAGTTCTCTCTCATTTTAAATTTCTTAAAATGGAAAGATTCCTGTGATATAGTATTTTATACAGTTAGTAGCCAATTCTTTTAATTATTTTTTTTAATTTTTGAACAAGGATACGTTGATTGTATTTGTTAGATAAAGTCCTTCTTGTAATTGTGTTCTGCCCCCAAAAGGTATGTCATACATTGTGACCCTCCTTGTCCCCTCCCTTCCTTCTTTCTCTGTACTCTCACCTTACCCCCCACCATGTACTAAGTCATTAATTGTCCTCATATTGGAATTGAGTACGTAAGATTCTTGTTTCTCCATCTTGTCATGCTTCACTAAGAATAATGTGTTTCACTTCCATCCAGGTTAATACAAAAGATATAATGTCTCCATCTTTTTTAATAGCTGAATAGTATTCCATGGTACACATATACCACAGCTTGTTAATCCATTCCTGGCTCGGTGGACATTTAGGCTGTTTCCACATTTTGGCTATTGTAAATGGAGCTGCCATAAACAGTCTAGGTCAGGTGTCCTTTTGGTAAAAGGAATTTTTTTCTTCTGGATAAATGCCCAGTAATGGGATTTCAGGATCAAATGGGAGGTCTAGTTTGCGTTCTTTATGGGTTTTCCATACGTCCATCCAAAGAGTCTGTTAGTTTGGAGAGCCACCAGAAGGTTAGAAGTGTTCCCTTCTCTCTACATCTACGTCAGCATCTGCAGTTTTGAGATTTTGTGATGTGGGCCATTTTCACTGGGGTTAGATGATATCCCAGGGTGGTTTTAATTTGCATTTCTCTAATAATTAGGGATTATGATTTTTTTTTCCATATATTTGTTAGCTCTTTGTCTGTCTTCTTTAGAGAAGGTTCTATTCATCTCTATTGCCCATTTGTATAAGGGATTGTTGGCTTTTTTCATGTTGATTAATTGAGTTCTTGGTAGATCCTGGTTATCAAGCTATTGTCTGATTCAAAGTAAACAAATATTATTTCCCATTGTTTTGGTTGTCTATTAGCTTTGGTTGTATCTCCTTAGCTTACAGAATCTTTTCAGTCTAATAAAGGCCCATTTGTTTATACTTGTTGTTGTAGCAATGGCCATGGTAGTCTTCTTCATAAAGTCTTTTCCCAGACCGGCATCTTCAAGTGATTTTATCATGTTTCCCTGGAGGATTTTTATCTTTTCATGCCTTAAATTTAGGTCTTCTATCCATCTTGAATCAATTTTTGTGAGAAAGGTGCAGGTCCAGTTTTGGTCTTTTGCATGGTGATATCCAGTTCTCCTATCACCATTCATTGAATAAGGAGTCTTTCCCCTAGTGTATGTTCTTGTTTGGTTTTATCAAAGCTTAGGTGGATATAAGAAGTTAGTTTCATCTCCTGGTTTTCTATTCAGTTCCAGATGTCTATGTCTCTATTTTTGTGCCAATACTGTGCTATTTTGGTCACTATGGTCTTGCTGTACAGCCTAAAGTCTGGAGGGCTGATGTGCCCGGCTTTGTTTATATTACTAAGAACTACCTTAGCTATGCAGTGTTTTTTTCTCGCTCCATTCAAAGCACAAAATTATGTTTTCCAAGTCTTGAAATTATGATGTTGTATTTTAATAGGGATGGCGTTGAATCTATAGATTACTTTAACCACGCTGATTCTTCCCAGCCATGATCCTTGTATGTTCTTCCATTTGTTAATATCTTCTGCTATTTCCTTTCTTATTATTTTATTAAATTATAACTGCATGCATTAATGCATTTATGGGGCATAGTGTGCTGATTTTATGTAGAATTAGGAATGCATACATCAAACTAATTAACATAGCTTTCACCTCACTTCATTATTTGTTATGTAAGGCATTTATACCCTACTCTTAATAGATTTGACATGTACCCTTGCATTATGCACAATAGGTGACGTCCCACCAATTATCCTCCCTCCTCTCTTCTCCCTCCTCTTCCATTCCTCCTCTCTTCTCCCTCCTCTTCCATTCTTCATTGTGGTCTACAGTTGTGTTTTATCATTTGTATGAAAATGAGGGTGATTATATATTGGTTTCATAACATTGCTGAGTACATTGGATATTTTTTCATTGATTCTTGGGATACTTTACTAAGAAGAATATGTTCTAGCTCCATCCATGTCAACGTAAAAGAGGTAAAGTCTCCATCTTTTTATGGCTGTATATTTGATAATCCATTCAAAGTTCATTGGGCATTTTTTTTACTTCCATGACTTGGCAGTTATGAACTGGGCTATAATCAGCATTCTGGTGCAAATATATTTCTTGTAAAATGATTTTTGGTCATCTAGATATATACCTAGTAGCAAAATGGGAAGATCAATTGGCAGGTCTACTTTTAGCTCCCTAAGTGTTCTCCAAACGTCTTTCCTAAAGGAATGTAGTAGTTTGCATTCCCACAAGCACTGCAGAAGAGGTCCCTTCTACCCACATCCATGCCAACTTCTGTAGTTTCCAGATTTTGTAATGTGAGTTAATCTTACTGGGGTTAGATGATATCACAAAGTGGTTTTGATTTATATTTCTCTGATGATTAAAGACGATGAGAATTTTTTTTATGTGTTTATAAGCCATGTGCCTGTCTTCTTCAGAGAATCTTCTGTTTAAGTCTCTTGTCCACAATGACATGGGATCACTTGTTCTTTTCTTATTAACTAATTTGGGTTCTCTATGGATTCTAGTTATCAAACTTTTATCTGAAATATAATCTGCAAATACCTTTTCCCAGTCTGAGGGCTGTCTACGTGCTTTACTTACTGAATTCTTGCCTATTCAGAAACCTTTTAGTTTGATCAGATCCTAGTACTATATTTTTGGTGTTGCTTGAATTGGCGGGGGAGTCCTAATACAATATTCTCCCAGGCCATTTTTTTCAAGTGTTTCCCCTGCACTCTCTCCAAGTATCTTTATAGTTTCATGTCTTAAGTTTAAATCTATTATCCTGGGAGAATCAATTTTTGCTAATGGTGAAAGGTGCGTGTCCATTTTCAATCTTCCACAGGTCTCTAGCCAATTCACCCAAGCACCATTTATTAAACAAGAAGACTTACTCCAAATTTATGTTTTTGATAGACTTATCAAAACTAAAATGACAATAAATGTCTGGGTTCATCTCTAGGTTCTCTATTCTGTTCCATGCATTTACCTCTCTATTTTTGTGCCAGTACAATGATGTTTTGATCACTACAGGTTTATAGTATAGCCTGAAGTCTGGTAGTGTGATTCCTCCTGATTTGTTTTTATTTCTGAGTAATGTCCTGGCTATTCAGGGTTTTTTTCTGGTTCCATATTAAATGAAGTACTTTTATTTCCACATCTTTAAAGTATAACATTGTTGCTTTAATATGAATTGCATTAAATTTTTATATTGCCTTGGGTAGTATGGACATTTTAACAATGTTTAATCTTCCTAGCCATGAACATGTTATGGTTTTCCATTTCCATTTGTTAGTGTCTTCAACTATTTCCTTTCGCAGAGTGTTATAGTTCTTTTTATTGAGATTTTTCATGTCTTTTGTTACGTAAATTCCCAAATATTTCTTCTTCTTTGGCACTAATGCAAAAGGAATAGAATCTTTGATGATATTTTTAGTTTCAAAATTTTTAGTACATATATATAAGCTACTGATTTGTAAGTATTAATTTTGTATCCTGAGACTGATGTATTTCTTGATCACTTCTAACCATTTCATAGTTGAGTTTCTGGGGTTTTTCAGGTATAAGATCATATCATCTGCACAGAGTAAGAGTTTGATCTCCTCTGACCCCATTTGGATACCCTTGACAGTCTTCTCTTGCCTAATTGCAATAACTAAGACATGTATTACTATGTGGAATAGCAGTGGAGACAATAGGTATCCTTGTCCAGTTCCAGATCTGAGTAGAAATGTTTCCAATTTTATAACATTCAATATGATATTGGCTGTGGGTTTGCTGTAGATGACCTCTATCAGTTTAAGAAGTCACCCATCTGCGTCTATTTTCTTAACTGCTGTGATCATGAAATGATGCTGGATATTATCAAAAGCTTTTTCTGCATCAACTGAGAGAATCATATGGTCTTTGTTTTTTATTTTGTTTATGTGATGTGTTATGTTTATAGTTTTACATATGTTTAACCAACCTTGTAACTCTGGGATCAAACCAGCTTGGTCATGGTGTATAACTTGCTAGGTTCTTATTGAATATTTTTGCATCAATATGCATTAATGATATTGGTCTATAATTTTCTTTCTTTGTTGGGTCCTTTCGTGGTTTGGGGATCAGGGTTTTATTTGCTTTGTAGAATGTGTTAGGAAATATTCCTTCTGTTTCTATGTTTTGGAAAAGGTTATGTAGTATAAGTAGTAGTTCCTCTTTCAAGATTTGGTAGAATTATGATGTGAAGCCATCCGGTCCCGGACTTTTCTTTTTTGGGAGATTTTGTATAGCTGATGCTATTTCAGTGCTTGATTTAGGTCTATTCAACTTTTCCAGTTCTTTCTGGCTGAGTCTATGGAGGTAGCATGTTTCCCTGTATTGATCCATTTCCTCTAGACTGTCATAGTTCTGAGAATACAGTTTTTTTTAGAAATCATTAAAGATTTTTTTTTAATGAGGTATCTATTGTAATTTCTCTTTTCCTATTTCTCATTGATGATATTAGGGATTTTACTTTTCTGTTTCTGGTTAGGTAACCCAAAAGTTTATGAATTTTTTTAATGATTTCAAAGAAAACCAACTTTTTGTTTTGTTGCTCTTCTGATTTCAATTTCATTTAATTCTGCTCTAATTTTGGTTATTTCTTTTCTTCTGATGGGTTTTGAGTTAGAATGTTCTTCCTTTTCCAGTTACTTGAGCTGACCTATTAAATTGTTGACATCCTCTCTTTCTGTTCTCTTGAGGAAGGCTTGAAATGCTATAAATTTCCCTCTTACAGCTGTGTTTGCAGTATCCCATGGGTTTCCATAATTTGTGTCTTCATTATCATTTTGTTCCAAAAGTTTGGTGATTTCCTCCTTAATCTTATGTTTGACCCAGCTGTCATTCGGGGTAAGGTTATTTAGTTTCCATGACTTAGTTTGAGTATAAAGATTCCTGTTGCTGGTGAGTTCAACTTATATTCTGTTATGGTCCAAGAAAATACAAGGAATAATTTCTTGTAATAACCTCGAAAAACTCAACCTAGACCTCCTATTTCATCCTGTAATACCATTACTTGGCATCTATCCAGAAGGGAAAAAAAAAACTTTTATTATAAAGACACTTGTACTAGACTGTTTATCACCGATCAATTTACAGTTGCTTAAATGAGGAAACAGCCTAAATGTCCTTCAACCCAGTAATGGATTGCCAAGCTGTGGTATATGTATACCATGGGATACTATTCAGACATTAAACAAAAAAAAATCGAGATTTTGCAGATTTGTATTAACCTGGATGGAGGTGGAGCACATTATTCTTAGTGAAGAATCAGAGGAATGGAGAAACATGAATCCTATGTATTCAACTTTGATATGAATACAATTAATGACAATTAATGACATGGTGGGGTATGGGGGAAGGGGAGAGCAGACAGAGAAGGAGCGAGGGTGTGAGGCAAAGGAATAAAAAAAAAAGAAAAGAAAATAGTGACTAATTCTCACATGATTTGGATTTAATTTTGACCAAAGTACATTACTTAAACATTAATTTTTCATTCAAGTTTTTATTATGTTGTTTAGGATATTGCATCCTTATTTATAAGTGAAATATGTTTGTAATTTCCCTTTATAATAATATATTTTTCCAATTTTAATATCAGGTGTATCCAGATTAAGTAGAATGATTTTCAAGTATTTCTTCTTTTTCTATTGTTTATAAGATTGAGCATGATCTGTTTTTTTAATTACCTTTTATTTTTATTTATAAATATTACTTGTCTATTTTTTGAGACTTTGAGAAAAGATAAAAAATAATAAGAAGAAGTTAATTGATGACTCCATACTGAACCTCAGAGTCAAAGCATTCTATAATAGACATTCTCTTATTTGATGATGTGAATGTTACTTTTTTGTATTATTATTATTATTATTACTCAATATTTCATTGCAATAACATCTGATTTCTTTTTTGAATGTATTTATCTCATTTCCTTCTTTAAGAAGTTTTTGTTTCTAGTTATCTAAAATGTTGTTATTGTCATCAAACTTTAAGCCTTTTTAATTTTGTGAAGGTGAAAATTGGTAACCAAAGAAACACATGTATATGTAAAAATAATTTTTAAAAAGCCATTTGTCATTATTTATTCATGTATCTCAGATTGAGCTGTTTATCTTGATTTGAGCATAAGCAGTGATTGATGGCTTTAGGTTTATGGAAATTTGTGACAATTGGTTGTGTGTTACAACTTGTTCTATAAAGTACACAAAAGAAGTATTCATAATCTTCTACGCCAATGCAAAACATGAGGCCACTGAGACGTTGCTCCTGTGAAAGAGCTGTTATCATGTCGCACAGAGAGATTATACTACTAAAAGTGGATAATTCACTAACACCCTACAGAATACCTTTGCTAATATTTCTGTTATGCTCTTATTGCAAAAAAGATTCTGATTTTAAGGGTATAGTTAAAAACACACAAAGCAGCTCTGTGACATAGCCAATGGGTTAATTCAAATGAAATGTAACCCAGGGTTCTTCAATACAATATGGCAACCATTAAAGAATGAAGATTTCAGATTTCTGCTCCAGAATATAGAGTTTGAAAGTTATCACTCTATTCTAAAATGGTGGAAAAATTTACAAATCGATTATTTTCAGATTCATCAGAGAAGTGAGGTAACAGAGAAAACCACTATCCCCAATATTGGAGAGATTAACTAGTGAATGTAGAGAATTGTGTTACCGGAGTAAAACACCTTGAGTAGAAACCTTCCCAGGAACCAGAATCAGGGTAGGAAAATCAAACTTATAACTGGAAAAATTAAAGTTCAGTTTGCAGAAGACTCAATGTGGACAACTATGACACTCAAAAATATCAAGGGGACCCAGTCAAGAGTAGAAATCCCCAGACTTTTCTAAGTTTTACCTCCAGAAGTTCAACCAGATATTCAGAGTATATTGGGAAATATGACCCCCATGTACCTCCGAAAGGGAGGGGAGGAAAATAGCTATTCTCTCTCTCTCTCTCTCTCTCTACTCTGACCTTATGTATAAGTAAAAAGACTGACAGAAATCATACAAGAGAAGCAAGACAGGTATAAGGATTATTTTTATACCATCAGATAGTCACACTACTCATAAAGAAGTATAGCGTTATTTAAAAGTGGACATAAATTATTTGTATACAAACTATAAACTCTAGGGCAACCATTAAAAACTGTAAAAATAAGTATAACTGACAAAGTAACAAAGAAGAGTAAATAGAATTATATAAAATTTTCTATTAAAACCACAAGAGGTAAAACAGAGAGGTAGATGTTTGGAACAGAATAGAGAACC
>CAUYON010052809.1:0-40356 GCA_963573935.1 Arctocebus calabarensis
CTACCCCCGGGCTGCACACCTGGGCTGTATGGTACAGTTAACTACCCCCGGGCCGCACACCTGGGCTGTATGGTACAGTTAACTACCCCCGGGCCGCACACCTGGGCTGTATGGTACAGTTAACTACCCCCGGGCCGCACACCTGGGCTGTATGGTGCAGTTTTAACTACCCCTGGGCTGCACACCTGGGCTGTATGGTGCAGTTAACTACCCCTGGGCTGCACACCTGGGCTGTATGGTACAGTTAACTACCCCCGGGCCGCACACCTGGGCTGTATGGTACAGTTAACTACCCCCGGGCCGCACACCTGTGCTGTATGGTACAGTTAACTACCCCTGGGCTGCACACCTGCGCTGTATGGTACAGTTAACTACCCCTGGGCTGCACACCTGCACTGTATGGTACAGTTAACTACCCCTGGGCTGCACACCTGGGCTATATGGAGCAGTGTAGCCTACAGTTCCTGTCTTCTATGGTGCACTCTTGGGCTACACACTTGTGCAGCTTGTGACTGTACTGAATACTGTGGGCAGTTGTAACACAGTGGTAAATATTTGTGTATCTAAACATAGAGAAAGTACAGTGAAAATACAATCTTATGGCATTACTGGACACAAAGCGTCTAGCCTCCTGTCACTGTCCAGACAATATTCAGAGACTGGGGTTATATGCAAACAAGCTTTACTATCAGAAGGCCAGTGATCTTGGAGAATAGTGAGAGTAGCCTCTCAAAGATGGTTCTGCTTCAGTTATAATTCTAATTTTTTTTATAATGGCAATACAAGGAAACAAATCTAGATAATTTTAACTTTATCTGACAGAAAATAACATCAAATAGTCTTCACTCTAACAATGCAAAATGTTTAAACAACATAAAGGTAAGTTCCACTTTCAAAATATCTAAGAGAATCATCAAGGAAAACGTATCCTCAAAGTAATCTTTACTATCAATATCACAATACCTATTGTCTGTGTGTGCCTACTTGCTTAGGTCCCCTGAGATAAACGTCTTCACCCTCACAGAGACACCTTAACTAGATAGTCAGGGAGGCTGAGCAGACAAGGCTGGCTGCACTGCTTCAGCTGAGCTTCTCAGACTCCATCTTGCAGGCCAATTTTCCAGGGTCAGTGGGACCACCAGTGTACCTACAATCTGTCACTCATGTGGTGCATGACCACAGTGGGGAAAAAACACTTGTCAGTTTGACACAGAGGAAGATTAAGACAAATCTCAATTTGTCAATATGTCTCATTTCCCATATGAACAGTCTGCCCTTTTTTCTTCAGGCATAGGGTTCTAAAATTATAGGTTCCAAAACTGAGAAGATAAGGGCTGGATCAAGTTCCATATAAAATGTAAGGAGAGCATACTTTTTCTCTAAAGCTGTCTCTTTGAGCTTATAGGGTTTCTAAGCAAATATTTTTGCCTTTCAAGTTTACCCATAAATTTAGGGCAAGACAGTGGGACATATTATCTGAAGTTATTGTTTGGAAAGAGTCCCTGACCCATGGTTGGCTTTTCACATTGTCCCTTCTTTCAAGTGCCTTCCCTATCAACAGCATTTCAGGGAGCTGGTATTTTGAAGTGGGAAAGACCTGACTTTGAAGCCAAGCTCTGTCACATTAGTGGAACAGCCTTAGGCAAAGCACATCAACACTCTTGTCTGTAAAGGGGGACACCAATGGCTACTTCATTGTTATAGTAGTATCAGATGAGAGCATTTGTGCAGTTCAAGGATCATTTTTTAAGTACCTATTGTGTTCCAGGAAGTGGGATAGAGCACTCCTTAGGTACACCAGTCTCAGTGTTAGTCTGTGAGGTGAGTGCTGAGCCAGGGACCAGCAGTGAGGGAGGAAGTTGGTAAATTTGCAGGGAAAAGCAAGTTTGAATATTTTGCTGGCTTTCTTGAAAGTGAGTCAATGGCAGAAGCTCATCCTAGGGGCTTTTGGTGTACAAAGGTGTAGCAATGTTAAAGAAAAATTATTCTGACATTTGTTAGAATGTTGTCAGATAGAGTCTGTTCAAGGCTATTGTAGAGGAGGGAGCAATCAGGCTCAACTCTGAACACAGCAAGGATAAATGAGGATTTACAGCCAATTACCAGAAGCTGGGCACAGTGGCTCACATCTGTAATCCCAACACTCTGGGAGGCCAAGGTGGGTGAATCGCTTGAGCTCATGAGTTCAAGACCAGTCTCAGCAAGAGTGAGACCCTGTCTCTACTAAAAATAGAAAAACTAGCCAGGAGAGGGAGGAGCAAGATGGCGGCCAAGTAACAGCTTCCTTGCAACTGGGCGCGGTGAGATTGGGGAGAGAAGACTCCAGGGAGCTCTGGCTGGTGGGACCAGAAACTTCCCTTTGGGGACACAGGGAGACAATGAAAGACTTCTGGACCCCACGAGGAGGACAAAAGCAGTGGAGAACTGGCAAGTGGTAGCAGGCGTTCCTTGGTTCTGTGGGGGGCTGTCTGCAGCTACAGCTACAGCGATAGTGAGATTACCAGTAAGAAAGGCCTTACCTGTGTGCTGTTTGGTTTTTTTGGACTTGGGCACTAGGTTGAGCTACCTTGGGAGAACTTGGGCAAGAGTATAGATGACATTAAGCATTCTCTAGGGCCCCGGACTGAGCCTCTGAGCTGGAATGGAGCTAATATTGTTTGGCTATGGGTGGCCCATACAGCCATAGTGGGAGAACTGCCCCTAAAGTTCCTGCCCTCAAGGTTGCAATGGTAAGGTTCGGGCTGGGAGACCTTGGGCCAGTAATCTAGTGTCTGAGTAACCCAAAGGCAGGGACTGAGACATGGAGATTTCAGTTTGGCAGATTACAGCCTTGGCCTTCAGGGGTGACTGGTTTTGGCATACTGGATAAACAGGCAGCCACTTCAGGAGAGATCCCAGCGACAAGTGCTTTCCTAGGAAAGCTTCTGCTTAGCCAAGGCTAACAGTTTAAAGTGTCTTTTAAGCAGGCTGAGGAGAGATTTAGGCTCTCAAACCTGTGGGGTTTGAGAAATCAGCAGAGGCCTCCAGTCTCCATCTCATAGAGCTGTAACAGCCTTGAGATTAACATCTCATACCCTAGAAGATCACCTGTTACCCAGACAATATTCAGCAAGATATATATACTGCTTTGTTTTTGGTTTTGGCTTTTTTTTATTTCAACATTTTCCATCTAGATTTTTATTTTATTTTATTTTATTGCTTTAGAGAAAGAGTCTCACTTTATCGCCCTCAGCAGAGTGCCATGGCATCACAGCTCACAGCAACCTCCAACTCCTGGGCTTAGGAGATTCTCTTGCTTCAGACTCCCAAGTAGCTGTGACTACAGGTGCGTGCCACCACCCTTGGCTATTTTTAGTTGCAGTTAGGCCGAGGCCAGTTTCAAATCCATCACCCTCAGTATTTGGGGCCAGTGCCCCACCCACTGAGCCACAGGCACCACCTTGTAGGGGGTTATTTTAAAGCTACATAAATGTCCTCTTCCTCACCAAACTGCCACATTCTAATTTTAGCACCCTTTGATAATTTTCCAACTCAACATTCTTTCTATAATTTATTATTTAATTAGTTGATTAGTTACTGAATTAATGTTTTTAAAAGTATTATTATAAGAAAGAACATCCCTTTCTCTCCATTTATCCATCCACTTATTTATAACAGTATGGATTTGGATTACTTTATTCAATGGGTTACAATCCTTTAACCGTCATTATTTATTTTGACTCTCAAACTGCTCTGGATTTGGCTAGTGAAAGCCCCTCCAAGATAGTTTCTGTGTTCTCCCATGTTCCCCTCATTTGAGTGTTCCTTTCCTTCTAGAACTACAAGATGTTCTAAGATGTACTTTCCCTGTGTCTTTTCCCCCAGAAAGATCTCACTTCTTTTAATGGAGAATAGTATGTACAAACCTAGATCTGGTCACTATGTTTGCTCATTGCTACTTGTGTGTCACTGAACAGAGCTAAGAAAAAAGGTGTAATTGGAAATCTCAGCAGGCAGAACTAAGAAATTAACTATACATTGAAGCTGTATCTGTATGTGTACATGTCACTAGACATGTTAAAAACCGTAGGTTCTAATCTGACACCACAGAATGCTTGTAACTCTTCTCCCACAATAAGAAACCTGGCTCCTCCCCTTGTGCTAAATATATTTTTGCTCAAACCTAGAATACAAATCATTCCAGAATCATGAAAGCACACCATTGCAAAATGCAATCCCATTAACTATGGTGCAGGATTCAGTTGGAAAAAAGAAAAACCTGGGAAGTAATTAAATTATGGGTGTCTCCTCTTCCATCTTGTCACACTTAGTTTTATCCTTTGTTAGGGTAGGTCTCCTTTACCTTTGAACTTAATTGAGGGCACGCCTGGGGCGTTTCAGGTGTGGTACTGATTTTGAAGGCTTGGCTTTCTGATGTCTCAACTAAATGCTCAGAGAGCTTTCCCTTCTGTTGGAGCTAAAGACCTAGATTGCTACCCCTGCAATGTCATGACATCAGCATTCAGCTCTCAGTCCAGCTGCAGGCATCACTGGGCAGGCTCACAGATTCCCACCCTGCTGATCCTCAGCTCAGCCAGGCGGGCTCTCTGCTTTGGCTCTACCTCTCTGATGTGCAGCAGGAAAAAATGACCCCTGGAAGAAAGCCCAGGGGGTTACAGGACTCACCTTGTGTGTTTCTCTTTTTGCAAGGATCATAATTTTGCACTCTCAATGCCTGAAAACAGTTGCCTCTCATACTTTGTCTAGTTTTACATTCGTTTCCAGCAGCCAATTACTGTCATGAATCTGCCTTACTTTTTTAAATTAGCTGTATGGTATCCTATTGTATAGCTATACCTTATTTAACAGTCTATTCCATTGTAGTCTTATGCTTTTACAAAGGATGCTGCAATGTACATGTGTCATTTCCAACATGAGTAAATACATCATGGTGATAAATTCCTAGAACTATTGCTGGGTTTAGATTAAAGAGTACATATTTTAGAATTGACTAAAAAACTCCACATTCATGATAATAATTTTACATAACGTTATAAATTTGAATTATATTCTCTCACAGGCCTTTTCATTCCACATTCAAGAGAATGGTTAATTTAGATTACTTTCACATAGAAATCAACAAATTTTTCAATTATTTCAAAAGCCCTTCTATATATTTTCTATTTCCATTATGTCCCAGTATAAAATCTCCTAATTAGACTCAGCTTTCCAGGTTGAAGGCACCATGAGTTTACACTTTCTGCTGCATTTCATATTCACACTGGCCATTGGGTCACAAAAGAGATGCTGGACTGCCTTCTTTAGGGAAAAGCAAACAAGGAAATCTAAAGAAACCTACGAGAAGGAATTGCCTGTAAATATTTTTAAGAAAAGAAAAAATGCAATCCCTAAGCACCCCTATGTATAAACCTCAATGGAGGTGAGGGAGAATGCTGCACAGTCCAGATATTCTAATCTTAACTAGACATGTCATAGTATCAGGGTGCATCTGCACTATCCAAGTGCTGCATAATAATATGATTAAGTGATGGCACGAACTTAAAATTTCCTCTGCCTTGAATGAAGAAATAACTAAGCGTATTTTCTTTCTAGCCTAAGTAATTAGCTTGCCAGTATAAGCAGGGTCTAAAGGAGTTATGGGTGTTTTAAAAAAACTTTAGTAATGACAAGCTGAAGAAGTTGGATTAATTTATTCAAATCCTATGTCTTTGAGTACTGGCAATAACAATAACACAAACTTTTCCCGAGCTGTTAGTATAAGCCAAGTACTTTTAAATACTTTCTAAGAACTATACCTTTATTTAACCCTTATAAAAAGATAGATCAATATCTTTATCCTTTTTTATTTACAGATGAAGAAATGAGGCTTAATGAGGTTGAGGAAATTGCCAAGGTCATGCAGATGGAAAGTGATGAAGCTTGATTTTTAACCTAGTTCTATCAGACTCCAGAGCCTTGGCTTTTAACCGATAAGCCAGTGTTCCCAAAGTACAGGAGATCTACACATTTATCTCCATTAGAATTACTGAGAACCTTGTTAAAAACACATAATTCTAGTAAATTATGTATTATTAGGGGTGAGACCCAGGAATATGGATTTTTGACAAGTTTTTTACTTAATTCTGATACACACTGAAATTTGAGGAATAACTACTGTCACATGTCACTTCTGACACCACTTGTCAGGGCCCGGGACTGGCCAGGTCTCGGCCCCGGCTTAACTAGGTTCCGGATGCGGACCACTAAGTTACCTTGCTCAGGTACAGTTTCTCTTAGGTGCCTGAGGGCTATCTACTTTAGCTAGAGAGAAAGAGAGAGAGAGAGAGAGAGAATCTTAGAGAGAGTAAAGCAGTCTTCTTAGAAAGATAGATCTTAGTCTCTAGCAGAGCTTAGTAATCTTCAGCAGAGAGATGCCGTGCTGGTGTTCTGCAGGCAGGAGACGGAGTCAGAGTAAGTGAGTCCGTGATAGAGTGCGCACACCCCTTGACTGCCTTCTCCTCCAGCCTAATATAAGGTTGATCTCGTGCTTCTCAACACCACAGGTGTAGAGACTGCCAATTCAACACTGCTCTCATCTCTCGAGCTCTTATACTTGTTAGGAGAGCTAACTCCCTCTCCATGCCCTTTCCACCCAGGTGTTCCATTATTGAGGTATTTCTTATAACTCTCACTCCTCCTAGCCATAGGCTATATGGGCTGCAACAAACTACAATCTGTTGCTTCCTTAAATGCTATATTTTAGCACTTGGGAGTAACTTTTTAAAACTATAACAAGAGAAGCTCAACAAAGCTACTGCTTAGGCTGCCATCAAGAACCATTTTAGAAAAAGAATTTTTGGCAAATTTTTATTATGATTTCACTGCAGGGAAAGTTAACAAAAATTCCCAATTTCATTCTGCTTCTATTCAGCCCCCCCAAAGAGAGAACTAACTTGTTCTTTACCATCATCTATTTTACAAACATCCTACGTGTTAAACAAGGATTAAGTCAAAGACAGGATTGAAGGAAAAAAGGGGAGAAAGTGACAATTTCAATTTTAAAATTATGTAATTTTAAGTTGAAATTGCTAAAGAATGGCTCAGATTCTGCAAATCAGGTGAAAATACTTTAAAAATTATTCTACTGTTTAAAACTGAGTGTGGCCCTCTGGGAAAGATGTGGATTAGTTTGCTGGAAAAGCGGATGGCTCTGAAATCAGACTCCAAACCAGGCTGTCAGGCTCTGCTTCTTACTAGCCGTAAGGTTTCAGACAAGTTACTGAACTTTCAGTTTCCAGTTTCATAAAGGGACAGTGGTAGCACTTAACAGGCCATTGTTTTCTCCCATCCTCTCTTCTCTCTTACCTCCCCACCCATTCTGTGAAACCTAAGAACCCACAACCTTCTAAGAGGATATAGAGGAAAATATCCACCATGCTTCTGGGTTTTTGTCTCCTCCAGTCATGACCTGGACTTTAGCCTCTCTGGTCCCACTGACTGTGCCACCTGTCACTCCTATAATGTTCTGGATATCCCTCTTTAGCTGACCCTGATAGCCATGCCACAGGAACATCTACTGGACATCTCTGTCGTAGCCACTCCTCCTCTCCCTTAATTAACACTTTGACTCTGCTGGGGACACCAAGTTCCCTGGCAATCATTTTCTTGTTCACACATCATCTACTTCAGGTCACAGTCTTCCTCTCTGTTCCAACTTGTAGCATCATGAATTCATTCGACAGATACCTGATCCCTCTGAAGAGTAAGGCGTAGTGGGGGAGAGAGAAGCTCTAAGTAACAAAACAAACAAAATCTCTAAATGGAGAGTTTAAATTTAAGCAGAGATGTAGGCAAAATACACCATACATAAGTAGGTAAGCATATCATCAGAAATTGTGCTAAGAGATAAGAGAGGAAGTCATAATGAGAATTTAGTGTGGGGGTGGGACACGTACTTTACACAGAGCGATCTGTGGCATTTTAAGTGGGGGCATGAAGGACAAAGAGCGGGTCAAGCCTAGCGTGAGGTGGTGAAGGACACTTCAGACGGAGGAGAAACAGGCCCTCTAGAGCCCTTTCCTTTCATGCCTTCTCAGAACTCATTCTGTAGCTGTGGTTAGTCACCAGCAGAACATGTCCCAAATCACTGACTGAAATCCACCAAGAAAACCTGCTCTCCTTCTCACTTAATTACTTCCATCTCACCCACAACTCCAAACCATTGACCTATTTTCCCCACTGAAGGACTTTCCTCACCACCTTCAGTTCACAATTCAGTGTATTATCTTCATTTTTCTCTTTATTCAATTTATAACCCCTCCCCCTCACTTATACATTCAATCCCTTGACTCTCCTTTTTTTCAAAATCCCAGTCTCTCTGGCTATTCTGAGACCACAACCGAACCACTGAGCATTGCTGGATACCTCCTCTCCCCGACAGACTGGAATTTCACATGAGTCTTCCCACTACGAAGTTGTGCGTGAGTCTCTGTTAGTTCCCACCTGAATCTCAGTACAGACTATTTAACATCTTCTTTCTTCTCTCTACTCTGACCTTGGCTTTGACGATACCCTCCTATCTTTCTAACTATTCCTTCTCAGAGTCTTCTGCTATCTTCTCTTCTGACCTAAAGGTCCGAGATCTTCAGGACTCTCACTTGGGCCATTTGCTCTCATTGTTCCACATTCTTCCCAGGGGATTTCACCCATTTCCATGACTTTAAATATAACATCTATATGCTAATAATTCCTACATTTCTCTCTTGCCCAGACCACTGCTCTAGTTTAAAGCCTACTATGGTAGTTTGAACCACCATCTTTTCCAGATAGTATTACTACAATAGTTCCTAAATGATTTCTCTACTAATATTATGTACACAAATAAGCCAGAGTGATCTTCTTGAGATATAAATCAGATCACGCCATTCCCTTACTTAAAACCCTTCAACAATTTCGACCACTTTTAGAAAGAAATCCTAAAACATGTCTTAGTTCCTGTGACTGCTGGAATAAATTACCACAAACTTGGAGGCACAAAACACCAGAAATATATTCTTTCACTGTTCTGGAAGCCGGAAGTCTGTTTTGCCAGGGCCATATGCCCCCAAAAGTTCTACAGGGAATCTTACTCCTTCGCTCTTAGGGTTCGGGGCTTCTGGCCGCGTGGCTGTATCACTGCAGTCTCTGCCTCTGGCTTCACTTGGCCTCTGCTTATCTCCTCAGTGTGGCTCTTACAAGGACATTTAAATGTCATTGGATTTAGGGCCCCTCCCAATAATCAAAGATGGTCTCATTCAGAGATCCTTAATCACAGCTACAAAGATCTTTTCCCCGAATAGTCATGTCACAGGTTCCAGGGATTTGGACATGACTATGGACCGTCATTTAACACACCACAGTCTCCAACCTCCCCTGATGTCTCTGCAACCTCTGCAGCTTCATCTCCATCTCACTCTCTCTCCCCACCCGCCTATATCCCATCTAGCATTCTTTACTTCTTTATCTAGGAAACTCTTTCCCACCCTTGGTCTGTGCCTATGCTGTTCTCTTTCTAGTCTTACCTGGCTAACTTCTCCTTCACATCGTCAGTTAAGTCTAACTTCTGCAGAGAAGTGTTCCTTGACCCTGTATAGTTAAGTACGTCCCTACTGATACCCTCTCTCAAAGTACCCATTTCCTTTCCTTGACAGGATTTGACTGCTTTCCTTTGTTTCATCAAGTTATATTTGAATTTGTGAATTTCAAGTGAATTTGTGTCTTTACTGGCTAATATTTGTCTCTACCACTGAACCAAGGAACTCTTCCTACTGTCTAAAAAAACACATCTGTTTTGTTTACCTCTCCATGTATACCCAGAGCACAGGATAACATCTGGCACATAATACCATTCACTAAACAAGGGAGCACTAAATAAATAGAGTACCTCTCCTCCTTTTGTACAGGATCAGATAAATGCAAATAAATGTGCTTTATTAATAAATGTGCTTTCTGTGACCAGAAAGCTGAGGATACCACTGGCCTACAGCAGGTCTTTCTCCCAGCTCAGCTTGGGAGAATGAGAAGCTTGGCACAAAAGGAAAAGTAATAGCCAATTAATTACTAGTAAGTTAAAATTTTAGTATTTAGTTCTACCACAGACAATTGTATAACTCAGAACCTCATTTCACCTTTTACAATAATGTCTACTTCCTGGCCAAAAGGACCGATTAAGGTTTCTCTGAATTTTAGGAAAACTCCAATACAAACTGATTTCTATGTCCTACAGAACACTAAGCAGAGAGACCCACATGTATACTTAACTTTCTTAATTCTGCTAATTAAAAAAATGACTCAAGTAGTATTATTAATAATAAGCCCTGCTGGCTTGTTCTAAAGTCTAGCAGGCACACAGAAAGAAGAAATCTTTCGTGGAATACCTGAAATTCTCCAGTCACTCTTCCTGAGTGTTTTTTTTAAATCTAGATGTAATTCACATAACACACAATTTACTCTTTTAAAGGATACAATTCAGTATTTTGACCAAAGTTGTGCAACTGCTGTCACTAATTCCAGAACACTCTCATCACCACCACCCTAACCCCTCTCCGTTAGCAGTCATTCTCTCTTCCTCCTCCCCTAGACTCTGGCAACCACTAATGTCCCCTCTCTGGATTTTCCAGTCTTTTTCATGAAATTGAAACAGATGAAGTGGTTCACAGAGTTGCAAGAGTCACTAAGGAAGAGAACAAGGTTACAACACTAAGTAGGTATGGTAACTTTTAAGTGTACAAACAAACAAGAGATGGGCGGCGCCTATGGCTCATCGAGTAGGGCGCCGGCCCATATACTAAAGGTGGTGGGTTCAAACCCGGCCTTCGCCAAACTGCAAAACAGAAAAATTGCCAGGCGTTGTGGCGGGCGCCTGTAGTCCCACCTACTGGGGAGGCTAAGGCAAGAGAATCGCCTAAGCCCAGGAGTTGGAGGTTATTGTGAGCTGTGTGACGCCACGGCACTCTACCGAGGATGATAAAGTGAGACTCTGTCTCTACAAAAAAAAAAAAAAAAAAAAAAAATTGGGGCAGCGTCTGTGGCTCAGCGAGTGGGGCGCCGACCCCATATACTGAGGGCTGCGGGTTCAAACCCGGCCCTGGCCGAACTGCATCAAAAATTTGCCGAGCACTGTGGAGGGCGCCTGTAGTCGGGAGGCTGAGGCAAGAGAATCGCTTAGGCCCAAGAGCTGGAGGTTGCTGTAACTGTGACTCTACAGCACTCTACCGAGGGCAATAGAGTGAAACTCTGTCTCCACAAAATAAAAAAAAACAAGACATGAGTGAAAATATATTTCGATCACCTGTATGTATTCTAACTGTGGCTGTAAGACACCTAATGTTAAAGCTGAGTCCTTAGAACAGCCATTCTCAGGCAGTGTGTCTGGCGAGGGAGAGCCAGGAGTGCGGGGGGGGGGGGACTTAGTCAGGAATCACTACTGAGGAAGCCAAGCACCACTGCTGGAAGGGAACTGCACTGTGGGTAGGAGAAGTGTGAGGATATGTGGTTTACAGGACAAACACTTTTCTTTTTGGCCCAGGGTTTTGGAATTGATGCTAATGTGCCCAGGTGCCCACCTGCTTCCTTTTATAATGACCCCAAAGGGTCCCTGATCATTTCCAGTGTGTTCATGAGTTAATAAAATCATAGTGCTAACACCACTTCATACTCACCTTGGTTAATGACACCTTGGCGGAAAAAAGGAAGCTTGACTTTCTCACTCTTCTAAGGTCTCCATTTTCAAGTAAGTAAAACTATTATAAACTTAACTTACCTCTGTTACCATCATGAAAGTATACACACGAGTATGATCCCATAAGCTAAAATCATCACAATCCATTTGCAAAAATAATCAGACATACATTTTATTTTATATGTCTTAATCGACCTTGTAAACACATTCACAACAGAAAAAAGATGGAAACCACTCATTACATAGAAAAAAATTCAAGAGGTTAATTTCAACTCAATTCAACATTCTTGGTGCTCAGTTAAAAATATTATTAAAACAGCAATTGAAACAGACAAACAAGTCAAAACTAAACACTTCATTATTTAAAATCAAGATCCTAAACCCACTAGCTATATAACTTAAAATAATCTCATCTTCAACTTAAAAAAGCTTGATTTGACAACACATAACAAATACACAAGAGTCTACTACAGTGAGTAAACAAATTTGCATTTACAAACAAGTTATTTTCATTTAAAGACATCCTTCTGATGACTAAATTATCACTTTTAAAAAACTGCTAACTATGCTTATTTAGATACTAATTGATTCATAAATTGGACATTAAAGGACATAGTGAACTGAAACTCCTTGCCCACAAAATATTTTCCTATAACTGTTACTGAGAATGTAAATTAACTTAGATCAGGTTTTAATTGTCTACAGCAAAAGAGAACTTTGGCTAATAAATTAAAATTTGAGAATTAAAAGATATTTTGTTTATAGCATTATACTATGTTTTTGGAATTAAATTGGATTGGCCTATTTATAAAAATGTGAAAGTTTCATACATTTTTGTGAAGAATGAACAGCCTAACTGTTCTGAATTACTGATGTAAATAAAACCCCAGCCTAAAATTTCTTCCTAAAAGATTGTTGGGTCATACTCAGCAATTTAGAGTAAAAAGTAAATAAAGAATTTAGTACTTTACTTTTAAAAAGCCTCTGTTCCCTTTTGATAGGAGCATCCAGATACTAAAATAAAAATAACTCCAGTAAGTAGTTCCAGAATGTATCAATTTTAGTTTTCCCACGTGATAGAGGGCTAATAAGAACAATAAAAAATAAATAAAAAGAGAAAATAAAACAATAAGTAAAAAATGCAACATTTTTAAAAACAACTGACTGGTCCAGGGGAGTAGGTAGGTTTAGGAGCTCTCTTTTGAAAAATCCAGAGCATTATTATAAATCCTTCTTAAATTAAACCCAGGGCCAAATGCATTGTATGCAGAATCTGGACAATCTTTGGATAAATTTTAAGATTGTTGAATAACTTACAAAATAAATGAACACATTTTCATTTTAAGAGGCAAAAGAGAAACAAAATATTCAAGATTGCATAGCAATTTCAATTTTTGAAATAGTTATCCTAAACCATTTTTTTAAATTCATATTTTGCAAAATTCCCCCTCTCCAAGTCATCAAGTACACACTAAAAACAAGTGTACTCATGAATACTGTGGACTAATTCTTTATAAAACATGCATTCTTCATAAATCTAGACCAAAGTAAAATCATTAAAATTTAATTTTAAATCCAGCTTGTGATTTCTGGATATAACATTAGTATAAAAATCAATAAAAATCCTTTTTTTTTTTTAAAAAAGCATGTTTATTTCTCAAATAATTTAGTTTGGAAAATATTTATATTCTTAGTAAAAACATTACTTTTAGAGTCTAAAGCTTTTAAAAACAAAGTTGGTTTGACAACTGTCAAAATAAAATGGCTACAAATACTGACTACGATTTCTTAACCCACAGAGATAAACCACTAATAAGTCAAGCTCAGTTCACTTAATTTTTAAAACCATTTCTCTCTTCCAGCTTCATAAGTGGACTAACATTGCCCAATTCAACATTACCTATGTCAGAGCAAAAAGATAAAAAGTGTTGTAAAGATGGCACAGTGACTGAGAGCGGTCTAATGTACAGTCAATATTTCGGAGCTAGAAGGAATCTTTCAGATCTAATCCAGCACCCACATTTTATAGATAAGGAAACTAAGGTACAAACATGTTAAATGACCAAAGTCACATTCCTCAGTTGAGCCATTTATTCAGTCAGTCATTTACCCATTTGCCAGAAGCTGCCTAAATGCCAAACTTAGTGCTAGGTACTGAAAGCGAGCTGGAAGGCAGTATTCACATCTGTCAAGACTGTCTTTTTTCCTTGCATGTTTAAGATAAATCTTAAATATACTGATCAACAAGAACTTATAGAAGACTTCCCCAGCCTTTGTGAATCTGGCCCACTTTCACTTTCACATATTTCAGTAAACGCAGTTGCGTTTAACTTCAGAGAGGCCTCAATTGTGTTTACTTTAAATGACCAAGCATTAACAAAGGGGGGGCATAGCATTCTGAAAGAGTCCCTTTCTAGTACATTTATAACTTAAGGAAATGCCCTACACTAAGAAAAGTTAATAGAGAGGACAGGTAACAAAAATCAGAGCAATCTGAGGTATCTATCTATAAAATAGATTAAGTCCAATAGTTCAAGTGTACAAGATGTGGAATGTAAGTATCTCCCCATTTCATTTAGATATGAGTCTGAGATGACTGTATGTTAAAAGATCTCACACTCATATTCAAACTTATACCCTCTAATATATGGTACACACACTTAAAACTAGGCCTTTTTCCTTAAGATCAACTTTCTTTGATTTCTATTTGATCAGAGAATTCTAGATTAAAAGATAAACAGAACCTAAAATTTAACGAGCTGGCTGAAAGAACTTCAAATTTTGTGTGTTCAAAACAGCAATAGCTCTAACTGTACATTTATGAATTTTAATAAAAATGGGATGTGCAGTGAACTTACCCATCAACATAAATCACACCTCATTTTGCTTAGATTTTTACATTACATTACATTTAATGTTAAGTCTGGCACTTAAAGGCTTTGTGTATCTCAATTCACAGTCAACTTCTTTAAGGCAGAGTAAGAGACACATTGACAAAGCTTTTAAATAAAGCAATCCATAAGTAAGGCACTTTGAAAACACTAAACAGCATCACTCCCTGCCCCCAGTTTCAGTGTAATATACTAGAAAGAACCACGGTTTCTCAGTGCTCTCACAGATGACAGTCGAGTGACTTCTAAAATATAATCTTCACTGAGGTTCTCTGAAGGCTCTTTGACTTCCCTGTAGCTCTTGTCAGCTCATGATGAAAGTGTTGCTTTGCTCTTCTATTTCTCAAAACTCCAGATTTGATTTTTATCTAGAGCATCACAAGTTCTCATTTGTACACTAGGGCGGCCCTCAGGTGTCCGATAAGCACTAAGACACAGCCCTGAGTGTGGATGATATATGGTTCCATCTTCTTTAAAATGCCAGATAATGTTTGTTGGAATAGGCAACCCGTCTTTAGGACAATTTTGCATTCCCACATAATTTTTTTGCTCCGGAACCTCTGCACATAACTCCGTCACAGAATTAAATCTTATTTCTTTGTTTGAAGTATATTCAAAGAATTGATTGCCTCCTTGACCATGGCATCCAAACAGTGAAAGGTTAGCACCTGTGGGATTGTTGTCAGGAGAGTTATAATCTAAACATTCAGAAGAGATTCCAGAACTACGAATAGCCCCATGCCAGCCTGGCCTATCCTCTGGAACGTGCAAATTAGGAAACACAGTTTTCAAATACCAGTCGAAGCTCTTACATCTCAGCCGTTGGCGTAATAGTTTTCTTTCAGAAATATCACCGTAAGTCTCTTTCCTTGCTGGAGGGTTTCGATTGTAGAAATGCTCTTTGTACTCGTCCATCCACACTTCCGCTGCCCGAGCAGTATTCTGTAGGAAATTGGGGCGAGCATATGGTGCCCGCTTGGGGAACACGTGGCCCACGTGGGAACACGGGTGGATCTCCAATTTGCCACCACACTGCCACACTCTAAAAGACAGCTCCAGGTTTTCACCGCCCCAGACTTCCATCCCAGTGTCATATGTTCCAAGGTACTGAAAATACTTCTTACTGACTGCAAACAGTCCTCCAGCCATGGTGGGTGACCTGATAGGGTCAATTCTTGATTTCCGCCTGTCTCTTTCATGTTTGGGGACAGAATGCCACTGAAAAGTTAAACGCCAGTCAAACCCACCAATCATGGGCTCCCCTGTTTGCATGTAGAATTCAAAAGTATTCCAATCAATCGTGTCTATAACAGGACAAACAACCACTGTTTCATCTCTACCAATCCTTTCTAAAAGTGGTTCCAACCAACCAGAATTACACTCACAGTGACAATCCAGGAAAGTGAGGACATCCCCAGTGGCAAAAGTGGCACCAATGAGGCGGGCCCTAACCAGTCCCTCTCGCTTATTTGTTCTAATCAAGCGAACTCTCTCGAGATTGCTGATGTAAGTCTCAAGCTGTGTCTTCAAATAAACTCTGTCACTCAAGTCATCCACCAAGATGATCTCCTTCAAAAGGACGGCAGGAGAAGTTTCTAAAACACTGTGAATGGTGCGGAGCAGAGTTGACCAGGCTTCATTATAGAAAGCAATAATAACAGAGGTGGTGGGAAGTCTCCTGTAGTTGAACTTCTTGGATTTACACTCATACATTCTTTTATCCTCTATGTGGCGGTGCAGGGAAATCCTGTCACTGAGGTAAATATTGATGGCGTATCTCTCAATGAGTTCTTCTTGCTGCTTCAGTTCACCCTCGTTGAGTTGGAGTTTGCTGGCTTTCCCCCACTCCCCAAGTGCATGGGAATCTGCAGGCGGCTTTTCATAAAGTGGACGAGACAAATCCTCTGCCTGTTCCTGGTGATCCGGGAGCCGTCTTGAACCCAAATCCCTGGCACGGCCGGCTCCTGGGGAGGCATGGAAAGAGGATACCAAGAGCTCCACCAGGAGATAGGCCACTGTTAGCATCGCCAGTACCAGGCAGCTCCTGCCTGCCCAAGTCCACCTCACGGCCATCCGGATCCTCATGGCCAGGGCGCAGAGGCAGCCACCCAGCCACTACGCACGGGAAGGGCTGCGGAACGGCAGCTGCAGCTCCGGGCTCAGGTAGGTGCACTTCCCAGCTGGCCCTTCCTTTGCTGCCCGCGCGCGGCTCCCCTCAGAGGCAGAGCAGCCACCTGGGCTTACCTGAGACCTCTCGCTTCTCGGCCTCGGCACAGCCCAACTCCTGTCTCCGCACTTCCTCCTGTTAGTCTTAACTTTTCACAAACTCTCCAGCCAGCACCCCACCCTCCCCGGGCCGCGGACAAACCCCTCCCCTTCCCGCACACTCCTCCTGGTGGTTAGTTCGCGAAAGTCGCCTGCCAGGCCCTGAGCGACAGACGGGCGGCTCTCGGCGGGGCCGGGGGACCGTTGCTCCCAAGCCCCCACACGTCCTGTAGTTCTCTCTCCCAGGGGCCCAGCCTGCGCAGGACTAAAGGGTTCCGACCACTTGAGCGTCTGTTTTATTACAAAAGAAAACAAGAATGAAACTTACCAAGTTGTTTGCCGTTGGGGCTGAAGTCCACAGAAGTGATCGCAGCTTTGTGGCCTTTAAAATAACGCTCCAGAACCGGGTCCTCCTGAGAAGGAAAGTTGTCACATTTTGAAAACAGGTGCAGACCTCGACTTCCGCGGGTCGGGATCAACGCTGCCCCTCCCCGGGGGTCCTGCCTGGGAACGGCCACCTAGGCGGTGAGTTTGCGGGGCTGGGGTGCCCACTACCCCTCCGGGGAGATGCTGGGCGCCCTGGTCCCTGCAGCTGCGACAAAATCCTCCATCCGCGCGTCCCAGAATCAAGTGCATCTCGGGGACCACTGGGCAGCTCCTTTGAAATGCACGTTCCTGGTCCCCCCACGCCGGGACTGAGCGGGTGGGGCCCGGGGTTTGGTGTTTAAAAAGACCTCCCAGGTGATTCTGACGCAAGCGCTCCACGGAGACTCTCGGAGAATTCTGGAGGCCGTGGGGCCGCCGGGCTCTGTCCGCAGCGCTGGGGCGAGCGCTCGGGAGCCGGGTCTGGGCTGGGCGCTCCAGCCACCCAGGTGGCAAGAGAGTGAGAAGGCGGACGCCCCGGGGCCAGGGGCGTAGGGTTCAGGACCCGGCTGCAGACACCTGCCCCCATCTCCCTCCAGGTGCGGGGCGGTCCCCTCCTGGCCTCGCACCCGAGCCTCCGGGGACTGGGGGGTCCCCGCCCGCCCTTACCGTGGCGGAGGCCATGGGAGGAGTGGTCGTCGTGGGGATCCTGCGGGTGGGGGAAACTGGGGGTGGGGAGGGGACGGGGTAGGAAGGGGGACCGTGCGGCGCCCGGAACCGTCTGCCCAGAGTGGCAGCGCCTCCCGGTCACTACAACAACGGCGGCCCAGTCAAACCCCGCGCTCCAGGCATGTCCAGTCGAACCCCGAGACTCCGCGAGCGCCGGAGAGCGCGGGCCTCTGCCGGCGGGCGGCCTGAACACTCACAGGTCAAGTAAGGCTGCACACCAACCTCTACGCGGTTTGACGTCCGGAGGGGCCAGTAACCAGGACAGGAATGAGACGGATGACAGGGAGGGGGTTGGGAGCCTGTGATCGAGGCGATCAGACTTCTATTACGTGTTAAAGAGACCGCGCCCGCGAGTGTCAAGCTGGTCCCCAACAGTTTGCAATGTGTCCAGGGGGACGGCTTGCTAGTTATTAATAGATTCGAGGAAACCAAACTGAATCTCTGAAGGACATTTGAATTTGTTCAGGCCTCTTTTCCAGTACCCTGCGAGGCGTAGATTTACAGAGGGTGCCCTACCGCAGTATACACATTTTAAGAAAGAACAAAACTGTACTAGTATTGTAATACTCAATAGATAGCGATAACAAAAGGTGAGTACAAGTCATGTCGAACACCTCTTGTAATTGCAGAAGTCAAACGTGCCTTGAGTATTACTAAATTTAATACAGTTTTTTCTTCCTTAAAATGTGTATTTCTTTTTGTGGCACTCCTGTATGTGGATGCAGGGTCCGCTTGATCGGTAAATGAGCAGAGGAGTAAGTGTCCGTCCACTTAATGCTTTTCAGTGAGTGTTTCTGTTCTCATCTGCTCCTTTGGTATGGCTTAGAGCAATAAACTTACACAACAGCATATTTAAAGTCTTTAGGAAGACTTAGAAGCATGGTTTTTATTTGAAGTTATTGGAAAACCTTTTACAGCCTTTCTTACACATAATAACATTTGTGCTTCAGAAAAACTCTGAAGTTGGTAGAATTTTAAAATACCATCAACATTTTCAAATTACTAACTTCATTCCTAGATATTGATTGTAAAGGTTATGCATACACAGCTCTTCAAATTCTAAGTCCATACATCCTTTTTATACAGCCTCAGAAGGTCTGATCTGAAAATTACATATAAAGATTCTTGAGAGCGTAAAAGGCCTTGGTGGCCACATACATCGAGGCTGGCGGGTTCAAACGGAGCCCAGACAAGCTAAACAACAATGACAACTGCAACAGAAAAATAGTCGGGCATTCTGATGGACGCCTGTATGCCAGCTACTTGGGAGTGTGAGGCAAGAGAATCGCTTAAGCCCAAGAATTTGAGCTTGCTGTGAGCTGTGATGTTACAGCACTCTACTGAGGGCAACATAGTGAGACTCTGTCTCAAAATAAATAAATAAACTCATGTATCTAGGTTGATGAGTCTCATATTTGAGCATTTGTAATGTTGGTTTAGGGACCCTATTCCCAGAGACATATTCAACGTATTTGGGGTGGGATCCAGAGCTCTACTGATACAAGTTCCATGGATGATTACTATGGGAGCCTTAGCTGTGTATGCTGAGAAACATTGCTGTACTCTTGGGGATGATGTTGGTGGGTATTGATACCAGCACCTTTTCAGCAAGCTGTGGCAGGTCTCTAAGTTTTGCTATTTAGCCCCACCCTAGGTTTGCCTTATTTAAAAAAAAAAGAAAGAAAGAAAGAAAAGAAAGCCTTGCATGCTTGAAAATAATGCTGGCTACTGGTGGGAATGTAAAATGATATAGCACTGAAATTTGGCAATTTCTCAAAAAGTTAAACAAAGTTAAACATAAAATTACCTTATGATCCAGCAATTCTACTGCTACGTATGTTAGCAGCCTCCAAGTAGAGGTATTTTCAGATTCTTTGTGATCATAAGAAAAAAGGATTTCAGGACACACCACATAAGCCAAGCAAGCAGCTTTTATTGAAAGTGAAAATGAAAGTACCTTCTCTCTCTAGAGAGTGGGCAGGCTGTAAAAAGAGCAATTGCAGCAGAAAGGAAAGGGGAAGTTTTATGAAGTCTCACTAATTGAGGAGAGGCTAAGGGGCTGATTTTTTTCCCTAAGAATTTGGGGAGTAATTCCTAGAATTGAGTTCCCACCCATTTTCATACTTTGTATAGTTGTTTCAGAATGTCCTGGCAATTTCAAGGGCAGAGGACTTTTAAAACCACAATGACGTTGTAATCAAACAAAGTTTGACCTAGATAGCTGAGGAATCAGTTGAAGCTGGTCCTTGTGCGTGGTTATTAACCCCGACCATAGTTAGATTTTAACACCTGCACCCACTCTGCCAGCCCTTGCATCCTGCTCCTAGCTTAGTAGCCTAGTTAGCTTCTTCCTGAGGGTTATTTCAGCACCTGCACCCACTCTGCCAGCCCCTGCATCTGGTCTCAGCCCTGTCTCCTCACAGACATATCCCACAAGTATTGAAAACAGATACTCCAACGGATACCTGTGAAGCAGTGTACATAACAGCATGATTCACAGCAGTCAAAAGGTGGAAACAACCCAAGTATCCAACAGATGAATGGATAAACGAAATGTGATATATACATATAAGGAAATACTATCCAGCCATAAAAACAGGAGTGAAATTCTGATACATGTTACAGCGTGAATGAACCTTGAAAACATCATGCCAAGTGAATAAGCTAGACACAACAGAACATGTATTGTGTGATTCAGTTTCTACGAGGTACCTAGAATAAGTGAACTCATAGAGACAGAAAGTAGAATAGACATTATGGGAGACTGGGGAATGATTGTTTAATGGTTTCTGTTTGGGATGGTGAAGTTCGCACAACATTGCGAATGTACTTAATGCCAGGGAATGTTACACTAAAAAAGTGCAAAATGGTAAATTTTATGATTCTGTATATATTTCACCAGAAAAAAGAATGCTGGAAACTGAAGTGTAATCAAGACCTTAGGATTGCTCATGGCCGTGACCTATCTACTATTGGCACATCAGATGAACAGAAAAAGGAAGGAAAAGCTCTCTCAAATGAGAGAATTTAAGTGTAGATTTTTTTCTAGGTCTTTTAGTAAAAGTTTTGTTTTCTTTTTTTTGCTTTTCCCCCAATTATCAAAAAACACATTTTTAATTGAAAATATGGGGGATGGAGCAAAAATTACCTACAATTCTGTCACTTGATCTTTAAAAATGTGCTATCTACCTTAAATGTCCTCATTACGTGCTACTCTTTTAAGTACCTTACAGATTTTTGACATTTAACCCTCATAACAATCTTATTAGATGCTATTATTACCATTGCCATTTTACATATGAGAAAAGTGAAAGGCAAAGCCATAAGAAGTTGAAGAGCTGAAACTTTCAGACACCAGTCTGCCTCCAGAATCCACTCTCGAAGTCATCATGCCTTTTGCATGATTGCAGGCATTTTATAAATATGTAACATTTTGTATTTTTGCCAAGGTTTTAATAGTAAGATTTAAAAAAAATCATATATTTCCATTCCAGTGTCTTCATTTGTCATTCCAAACTGCTTCTCCCCAAAGTTCTTGTCCATATTTGATTTTATTCTTTTCTGCTTTTCCTCACTTTGCAAACAGCAAAGACTCAGAGGTAGACATTTGGAAATGTGGTCACAGTTGGGGAAGTATGTTCTAACCTCAAGCTTCTTACGTGCATGTAATTCATCTTGCAGTAGTGATTGTCTGGGACCTACCCACGTTGCAAACTTCCTGTTAATATGGATGGGAGCCCCGAGCATGAGCAATATTTGAAAGCCTACAAAGTATCTTTGGAAGCTAGGTATTAGGTAGGGCATACTGGCCTTTACTTAGCCCTTCTATTCCCAGGCCCCTCAAACCAAAAATTGAATTTATCCATATGAGCAATATAAAGGATTATTTTTATTTTAACACCACTCCACTCCTAGGCCTTCAAATTTGGAAATGCAGGCACAGCGCTGAAGTGCCATCTTCTGTTCACATTACTACATGGCACTTGGAGAGAATGTGCTTCCCAGCCTGTTCAAAAGCCCTGGAACTCTCTTCTTGACACAGTTGCTCCAAAGTATAGGAGAGCACTTGAGAAGGAAAAGTGTGAGATGCATGTGAATCAACAAATCAGTACTTTTTTTTTTTTACTTTTTAAAAAATTTATTATTTTTTTTATTTTCTCTATACATGTACATGTGTTTATTGGGTTTCCACTTTTTGTCCTCACAAAATTCAAGAGGCTTAAAATTTAATAACAATAGCAATGTTTAAGAGAAGGACTAGAAACAAAAAACTCATAAAGAACGAACACAGATAAATAATACAATCAGAAAAGAAATCAGATGATTTCCGCAAAGAAATTTTCAGCAATAATAATGCAAAAAAAGGAACATTCACATTGTCAAATAAAAGTATGTCTATCATAGACTGCTTTGACTCTAAGGTTCAGTACAGCGTCATCAGTTAACCTCTTCTTTTCTTTTTTTCCCAAAGTATCCAAAACTAGACAACTAATAGTTATAAATAAAAATACAAGATAATTTCAAAAAACAGATCATGTCAAATCTTATAGACAATAGAAAAAGAAGAAATACTTCAAAATCATTCTACTTCATCTGGATATACCTGACATTAGAATTGGAAAAAATATATTATTATAAAGGGAAATTACAAACATATTTCACTTATAAATGAGGATGCAATATCTTAAACAACATATTAACAAGTTGAATTAAAAATTATTGTTCAAATAATGTACTTTGGTCAAAATTAAATCTAATTTATGTGAGAATTAGTCACTATTTTCTTATGTTTTTTTCTTTTCCTTTCCCTCACCCCTTCCCTCCTTCTCTGTCTGCTCTCCCTTTCCCCCACCTCCCACCGAGTCCTTAATTGTCATTAATCATCCTCATATCAAAGTTGAAAACATAGGATTCATGCTTCTCCATTTCTGTGATGCTTCACTAAGGATAATGTATTCCACCTCCAGCCATAATACAAATGCTGCAAAATCTCCATTTTTTTAAACAGCTGAATAGTATTCCATGGTATACATATACCATTCCTGGTTTGAGGGGCATTTAGGCTGTTTCTACATGTTAGCGATTATAAATTGAGCTGCAGTCAACAGTCTAGTACAATTTTGTAATAAAAGGTTTTTTGTCCTTCTGGATAGATGCCTCATAATGGAATTGTAGGATCGAACATGAGGTCTAGGTTGAGTTCTTTGAGGTTTCTCCATACTGCCTTCCAAAAAGGTTGTATTAGTGTGCAGTCCCACCAGCAGTACAAAAGCATTCCTTTCTCTCCACATCCGCACCAGGATCTGCAGTTTTGAGATTCTGTAATATAGGCCATTCTCGCTGGTATTAGATGATATTTCAGGGTGGCTTTAACTTGCATTTCTCTAATAACTAGGGATGATGACCATTTTTTCATGTATTTGCTAGCCATTCATCTGTCTTCTTTAGAGAAGGTTCTGTTCATCTCTCTTCCCCATTGATGTATGGGATTGTTGGTTCTTTTCTTGTGGATTAATTTAGGTTCTCTATAGACCCTAGTTATTAAGCTTTTGTCTGATTCAAAACATGCAAATGTCCTTTCCTATTGGGTAGGTTATCTATTTGCTTTGGTTGTTGTCTCTGTGGCTGTACTGAAGCTTTTCAGTTTAATTAAATCCCATTTATTATTGCTGTTGTTGCTATTGCTATGGCAGTCATCTTCATAAAGACTTTCCCCAGGCCAATACCTTCCAGTGTGTTTCCAATTCTTCAATGATTTTTATCATTTCATGCCTTAAATTTAAGTCCTTTATCCATCTTGAATCAATTTTTATGAGTGGAGAAAGGTGTGGGTCCAGTTTCAGTCTTTTACATGTGCATATCCAATTCTCCGAGCACCACTTATAG
Source organism: Arctocebus calabarensis (assembly GCA_963573935.1). Classification (NCBI taxonomy): domain Eukaryota; kingdom Metazoa; phylum Chordata; class Mammalia; order Primates; family Lorisidae; genus Arctocebus; species Arctocebus calabarensis. Next base: position 23,833 of record CAUYON010052809.1, read on the forward strand.
AATAGAGTCTCCCAGTGGAAGTTCTTGTTTGTTTATCAAAGATTAGGTCATTGTAAGTTGTTGGTTTCATTTCCTGATTTTCTATTCAATTACAAATGTCTATGTCTCTATTTTTGTGCCAATACCATGCTGTCTTGACCACTATGACCTTATAGTACTGCCTAAAATCTGGTATGGTGATCCCTGGCTTTGTTTTTATTACTAAGAACTCTTAGCTCTACGGGATTTTGTCTAGTGCCATACAAAACGCAGAATCATTTTTTCCAAGTCTTGAAAATAAGATGTTGAAAATCAGTATATTTTTGAATAAAGAATTATTTTTTAATCAATAGCCTCCAAACTTTATCAACTATATAGTATACACTGCATATTTTATCTTCCCATCTTTCTGTCCTGTGGCTCCTGCTACTCTACAGGCACATTCCTCTCCCTTGTAGAGTATTTCAGGAACCTCTCAATTGCTTTGGGACCTTAAAACTATCCCCCCACATGTCTGCCCTGTACACTGCCACAAATACATAAGAATCCCCAAGGTAGCTAGCCAGAAGTACAGATCCTGGGCCCCATCCCAGAGATTTTTAACTTAGGTCTGATGGGAACACTAGCTATCTGTATGTTTTCAAACAAGGTTTCTTGGTGATTCTTATATATATCAATCAGGACCTGGGAAGTTATATTTATGTGAAACTATCTTTCTCTGTACCCATCCCACCTTTAAAATTATGATTTTTCTCCCTCTCATTCCCAATCTTATTCTACTTAGAGTTCTGAGCACTATTTTATGTTGCCATGTCACATCTATGTAACGTTTATGTGTCTGCCCACACTCATTATAGTGAAAGTTCAGTAAGGCCAAGAACTGCGATGTATTCACCTTGGTGTCCCTGTAGGTGACACAAGTCCAGACACCTAGTAGGGTCACAGTAAATGCTTTCTGTGTTGTTTGAGGACCTAACTGGGGGCTGTCCACTCTGCACTCACTGAAAAGGCCGATAAAAGAGAAATCATTGTTAAAATCTAACTGGGTAAACAGGACTGACCACATACCAATTAGTGAAACTAATCAACACAAAAACTCAGTTATGTGAAGTGGTAAGTCCGTAAAAATGGTCAAGTCCATGAGATCATAGGAATGTTACAAAATATCTATAGAGTAACCACAACTCTGTATTTTAATAGTGTAAAATATGTTTAAATCATTTGACTAGTCTTTGGAGATGTTCTTGTATTGGAAAGACTTTATAGGAAAAGAAGGGCTTCAGCTGTGATTTTAAAAATTAGTATTAGTAGGTTCAGCGCTTGTAGCTCAGCAGCTAAGGATGGCAGCCACATACACTGGAGCTGGTGAGTTTGAACCCAGCCCAGGCCCACCAAACGACAATAACAACTACAACCAAAAAAATTAGCCAGGTGTTGTGGTGGGCGCCTGTAGTAGTCCCAGCTACTTGGGAGGCTGAGGCAAGAGAATCGCTTAAGTCCAGCAGTTTGAGGTTGCTGTGAGCTGTGACACCATAGCATTTTACCCAGGTGACAAAGTGAGACTGTGTCTCAAAAGAAAAAAAAAAATTAGAATTAGTGATTGTTAAGGGTGGAGGGCAGAGGAATGGGAAATGATTACTAATGAAAAAGGGCATCTCTTTTAGAGTGATGAAAATGCTCTGGAATTAGTGGTGATAGTTTTACAATTTGATAAATGTGTGAAACCCCTGAATTTTACACTTAAAATCACTAGATCAATGGTTCTCACTTTCGTGGGCATTAAATCACCCAAAGGGACTTGTTAACCTGCAGAACTTGTCAAAATGGGGCAGCACCTGTGGCTGGGGTGAGTAGGGCGCTGACCCAATATACCGAGGGTGACAGGTTTGAACCCAGCCCCGGCCAAACTGCGACAAAAAAAGCCAGGCGTTGTGGTGGGCGCCTGCAGTCCCAGCTACTCAGGTGGCTGAGGCAAGAGAATCACCTAAGCCCAAGAGCTGGAGGTTGCTGTGAGCTGCGATATCACAGCACTCTACTGAGGGCAACAAAGAGATTCTCCCTCTAAAAAAAAAAAAGAAAAGAAAAAGAAAGAACTTGTCAAAATGCAGATTGCTGGACTCTACTCAGAGTTTGTTTTTCAACAGGTCTGGGATTGGGTCCGAGAATTTATGTTCATAACAAGGACAAATTCCAAGGTATGATGCTTAATGTTATTGCTGAACCATCCTGTGACAATGAGCAGACTAAACAAAAAGTAGACAGGAAGAGAGACAGAGAGTAAAGTGGTGTTTACCAGATCTGGGGGGTTTGTGACATAGGGAGTTACTGTTCTGAGTATAACAGTTTCAGTTTGTGAAGATAAAAGTGGTTCTCGAGATGGATGGTGACCTGGTTACAAAACAATGTGGATATACTTAACGTTACTTACATATATAGTTAAAAATCGTTAAATAGCGAATGTTACATGTGTATTAATGCAATAAAGAAAACTAGGGGATCAGCGTTGAAAGTGAAGAAGGCACACAAGTGAAGCCATCACATTCGTGGAATGAACTTCAGTACAATGTGGGGGCTCTGTAAGAATGAAGGATTCTGGGCTGGGTGCAGTGGCTCACGTCTTATAATCCTCACATGCTGAGAGACAAAGGTGGGTGGATTGCTTGAGCTCAGGTGTTTAAGACTAGCCTGAAAAAAGAGCGAGACACTGTCTCCACTAAAAGAAAAAATTGCCAGGTGTTGTAGTGGGCACCTGTAGTCCCAGCCACTCTGGAGACTAAGGCAAGAGAAACATTTGAGTCCAGGAGTTTGAGGTTGCTGTGAGCTACGATGCCAACGGACTTTACCCTAAGTGAAGAGAGTGAGACTCATCTTGGAAAAAAAAAGAATAAAGGACTGTGGCATTATTGAAGTAGTGGTAGTAGAATTATAAAGAAAGAGCTAGATATGTGTGCAGGTGTAGCATAATTAAATGATGGAGGGGGCTAAAGAAACTGAGCTGCTGTCCTTGGTCCTGAAGCAACAGTATCTGCTGGCAAATGGCTATCTTACCAGTCCTAAAAACCTGGTAACTTCTCTCCAGGGTTTATAGTTTAATGTTTACTCTTTTACCCCCAAGATGCTGGAGCTTATACTGTCTCAGAAAAAATATTTTTCTGCCTCAGAGAAAATAAAATCATGGTAGTAATTTATAATCCCATGTATTTTGACAGCTGTAAAAGAACATTTGACACTTAAAAGAATGTTTCTCCCTCTTCCAACGAGAAAGAAAAGAGAGTGCATGCCTTCTCCATCCAAATGATAACATTGTCCGTGGAAAGGTCAGCTGCTGTGAAGCATCATCAACACCTTCCTAGTAACCATACAAGAGGGATGAGGAGGAAGAAGGAATGGATGTTGGCTGCCAGGGCTTTGCTACAATGTCACACCTCAAAGAAGCTTCCCAGAGTACTCTACTTACTGTGGCTCCTTCTTCCAGTCATTTTCTGTCCCATTACAATATTGTGTTTTCTTCACAGCCCTTGCTATTTCCTTTACTTGGGATGTTCTTCTCTCAAACCTCTGCATGCCTCAGTTTCTTCACTTCAGTTAATTCTCACCACCTTCTCTAAAATTAGTGCCTCCTCTCATTGTGTATCACTCTGTACTTTTATTTTTCTTCATATACATATTCCTCCCAACTAAAACTTTGGGTGAATGATTTGGATAGGTATTTCTCCAATGAAGGTATATAAATGGCCAATCATCTTATGAAAAGATACCGAACATGATAGTCATTAGGGAAATGTAAATCGAACCCACAATGAGAGACTGGCACACACCCACTAGGATGCCTATAATTAAAAGGGCCAATAATCACAAGTGTTGGTAGGATGTGGAGAGACCAACACCCTCTTAAGTTGCTGATGGGAATGTAAAACAGTGCAGCTGCCTGATGCCCAGGAGTGGAATTGCTGGGTCCTGTGGTAATTCTATGTTTAACTTCTTGAAGAACAGTTTGGAAATTCCTTGCAATTTCAATATGGAGTTACTGTATCAGTCAGCAATTCCACTCATGGACCTATAAGTGGATATACACATCCATACACAAATGTGGACACAAATGTTCATAGCGGCATTGCTCATAAAAGCCCAAAGTGGAAACAACCCAAATCTCTATCTGCTTAGTAGGTAAACAAAATATGGTGGATCTGTACTGTGGAATATTATCTGGCAATTAAAAGGAATGAAGTACTGGTTCATACCCCAACATGGGTGAAGCTTGAAAACGTTATGCTGAGCAAAGAAGCCAGACAATGTTTTTGCTTTTGTTTTTATTTTTTTGAGATAGAGTCTCATTTTGTCACCCTCAGTAGAGTGCCCTGGCGTGATACCTCACAGCAACCTCAAACTCTTTGGCTCAAGTGATTCTCTTGCCTCAGCCTCCTAGGTCGCTGGGACTACAAGCACTCACCACCATGCCTGGCTATTTTTAGAGACAGGGTCTTGCTCTTGCTCAGGCTGGCCTGGAACCCATGAGCTCAGGCAATCCACCCATCTCAGCCTCCTAAAAATGTATTATTCCATCCACAGAAAATGTTCAGAATAGGCAAATACATAGAGCCAGAAAGTAGATTTGTGGTTGCTAGGGACTGGGAGATGGAAGAAATGGAGAGGAGTGAATAACAATGAGAAAGGGGTGTCTTTGGGTGGTAGTGAAATATTCTAGAATTAGATAGTGATGGTTTTACAACTTGATGAATGTGCTACAAAACCCTGATAATTATAATTTAAAATAATTAGGCCGGGTGCAATGGCTTATGCCTGTAATCCTAGCACTCCGGGAGGTTGAGGAGGGTGGATTGCCTAAGCTCACAAATTCAAGACCAGCCTGACCTAATCTCTTAAAATTTTGGGGTGATGTGGTGGGCACCTGTAGTCTCAGATACTTAGGAGGCTGAGGCAAGAGAATTGCTTAAGCCCAAGAGTTTGAGATTGCTGTGAGCAATGATGCCAGGAAACTCTATCGAGGGTGACAAAGTGGGACTCTGTCTCAATAAAAAAGTTTTTTAGGAAAATAAGCAAAATTACCCACTTATCTCTCACCAGAATATATACTATCAGTAATCCTTATGGGAATGAGGGAACGACTCTCAGGCAGTAGGTCAGAATTGCTCCTGGGCCTTCACTAGGATATAAGCTCCACGAAGGCAGAGACAATGTCTTGGAAATCCACTTCATGTCAGAACAATGTCTGGCACATAGTTTTTGACTTAATGAATAAATAAAAAGAAGAGATGATTTCTGTATGAAAGGATTAGGGAGGTTTTTTTATTGAGACTTAACTGTATATTATAATAGTTATGGTTTTTGTAAAAGGAAACTAGATTGTTTAAAGACTAGTTTTTCTAGGTAAGAAAACAATTCCAAAATCTCACCAATTTTTAATATAGTATGGGAATATATATATATATATATATATAATGTTTTTTTTTTCTTTCTTTCTTTAAGACATAGTCTCACTTTATTTTCCTCGGTAGAGTGCTCTGCTGTCATAGCTCACAGCAACCTCAAACTCTTGGGCTCAAGCAATTCTCTTGCCTCAGCCTTCCAAGTACCTGGGACTGTAGGCACCCGCTATAATGTCCAGTTATTTTTGGAGATGGGTCTTGTTCAGGCTTGGGCTGGTTTCATACTCCTAAGCTAAGGCAATCTCCCGGCCTCGACCTTCCAGTGTGCTGGGATTACAGGCATGAGCCACTGTGCCCAGCCAGTAATATATTTTAAACTAGGCTACTCTAGGGTTTCTTTCCAATTATAAAAATTACTCTAGTTTAGTTAGTAATCTTACAGCAGGGCCATTTTTGTCGTATTCATGTTCCTGAGAAAAAATGACTTTCATTCTATAAACTTGGTCACTAATTGGTAGCCCACCCATTGAAATAAGTCTACATATATGCTCATTAAAGCGTTCAACATTTGAAAAAATTTAAACATTTCCATGTGAGCCAAGTACTTAGTTTGACTCAAAACACTTCTTCCTGTTACTGTTGCACATGGCCAGGGTCAGGTCCTTAAATGATCTCCTGTCCCCTTTGTATCAGTCACAGTCTAAGTTATGCTGCTGTTCTAATGCCAAAATCTCAGTGACTTCTTTTTTGGTCCCATCACATGTCCATCAGAAGTCAACTGGGGGCTCAGCCCCTACATCCTTATTTTCCTCTCAGACATTTGCTGTCAGAAAAGCCAGTATCAGGAACTGTTATTTTTGGTAACTGACAGCTGGAAAAGAAAGCAGATGGAGACCATGGTGGCTTTTTAAGGTTTCATTGACCAAAGACAGTCATCTGTCAGAGTCTTGGATTGAATGCAAAAATAAATCCATTTTATTAATTTGACAATATCAAAATGTTTCCTATATGAAAATTAAGAAACATGTCAACTTTTTGACCCTTTTTTATGCCCCACCACACCTGAAGATTAATACACTCAGAACTTTGAGTCTCAGTTGAGGCCACACACCCCTGGATGAGACAGGAGATGGACCATAATTGTTTTATTTTGGAAGGTGGAGATTGGAGGCAGGAAACATAGGTTTGAGTTTTATTTTATTTTTTGAGCCAGGTTGGAATGCTGTGATGTCATCATAGCTCACAGGAACCTCAAACTCCTGGGCTCAAGTGCTCCTCCTGCCTTAGCCTCCCAAAGTCCTGGAATAACAGGTGTGAGCCCTTGTCTGGCTTGAGGTTTATTTTTAAATAAAGGCCCCACAGGTGATTCTGGTTTATTGTTCCAGGATTTTGTGTCCTCGTTCCCCTAAGAAAGGATTATTAACTTAGAGGCCGACTATTAACTACTATTTTGTTTTGTTTTTAGCAATTGTGATCTGGCCTCAGAGGCCTGCTGCTTTCAGAGAACACACAGATTCATATACATAACTAAAGGTCATCATGAAAACATTATAGCCTAAACATCAATGATTAATAAAGGACTCAACTATGTTAGTGAAAAGTAAGTACTAATTCATTTTCAAGTCAAGATGAGTAAGTAATTGGGAAAATAAACTCAGAGAGCAGCCTGGAAATTTCCATAAAATCATTGAGAGTGGTTCATTTTAGAATTTAGCATTACAGAGGTAACGTCAGCATTATTGCCATCTTTTGCCTAGCAGATAGGAAGTGTTTATTAAAAGTTAGATCCCTGTCCCTCCCTTTCCTGAGCTTCTGATGTTTAGGCAAACACTATCTTACCAGAGTAGGGAGAAGGGAGGCAGGTAAGCGGTCAGTACTGTGGTCTCTCCACAGACCCAGTTTGGGCCTCCGAGAGACAGGACATGGGCAGCGGCAGCAGGAGCTGTTTTATGATTGAGCCTGGTGCGACAATGAGCTGCAGTGCTCTGGGGAGCCTGCAGGCCAAGTAGAAAACTGACAAAGGAGGAGTCTCTCTTCTAGGTCCGCACAGACCACAGCGTGGCCCTGCTACAGTGGAGAATGCAGAGATTGACTTTGCTGGGTGGTTGCAAATTATCCAATTCAATGGTGTAATTTAAACTAGTGGTTCTCAACCAGGCACAGTTTCCCCCCAGGGAACATTTGGCAATGTCTAGAGACACTTATGGTTTGTGGGTACAGGTGTGGGTGCTTCTGGCATCTGTGGGCAGGAGTCATGGATGCTGCTGACACCCTGCAAGGCACAGGACAGGCATCACAACAAACAATCCAGCCTCAAATGTCAATAATGCTGAATTCCAGAAATCATGATTTAATGAAAGCACTTAGTACATTACCTGGCACTCGTTAAAGGTTCAATAAATGTTGATTTACCATAGGTGGATCTCCTGGTGTCCATAAGGTTTCAAATAATTGTAAATACCCTAAATTCACCACATATGGTCTATCAAGGGTTCTCGGTACTTAAAAAAAAAAAATCCCTTTTTTTTTTTTAGTTTCTTGAATTGGTATGAGATGCGATAACTTATATACATGAAATATATATTTTCCCTAAGGAACTGTTATCAACTCATGGTACATATCAGTTGACGGAATCTTAGACTCCTGGAAAAGCAGTTAACTACATATCCTTCTAAGGTTCTAGGCTTTTATTTCCTGTTTTAGATCAGGAATGTTTGAAATACTGCCTGGAGACATGATAAAGTAAGCTATTTTTATATTAGCCAATTTATTATCACCAGTTACATAATCAGTAATTGACTGTCCTCCTCCTGCTGCTGACTAATACTGCTGTCAGATTCTGTACATACTAATCTTTCTCGATGATGCATATTCAGAACAAAAGAAAATCACAAAAAATCAGCTTTGGTAGAAGCCCTACCCAGCAAGTATTTCAGTCTCCTCCTTTTAGAGATGAGAAACCAGATGCCCACGAAGGCTCATTGATTTGTCCAACTCCATTCAGCTAATGAGTGACAAAGGTAAGTCTACAAGTTGAAGACCTGGATTCAGGGCGCCTCCTCAAGTGACTGACAATGTGTAATCTTCATTCACAGATCATTGCACTCCATGTTCTATGGACTATATTTTTGGTCCTCAAGCCACTGATATATTCATTCTACAATTTTTTTTTTTTTGAGACAGGGTCTCACCATGTTGCCCTCAGTAGAGTGCTGTGGCATCACAGCTCACAGCAACCTCAAACTCTTGGGCTTAAGCGATTCTCTTGCCTCAGCCTCCCAAGTAGCCACAACGCCCGGCTATTTTTTTTTTTTATTATAGTTGTCACTGTTTTTTTAGCAGGCCTGGCCAGGCTCGAACCCGCAAGCCCCAGTGTATATGGCTGGCATTGTAACCATTGAGCTACCAGTACTGAGCCAATTCTACAAATATTGATTGCCCTGGTATGGGCCAGACAATATATTAGTTATTGGGTATAAAATGACAAGTAAAATTGAGTGCAAGGGTAGAAATCTCACTTATCTTCTAGGTCTAAGCAAATAACAAAGATGAGTGGGGTAGAGTTGCCAAATGTAATATAGGGTGCTCTAACTGAAGTGCATTGAAAATTAAAATAATAATAAATAATTGTTGATCTGAACTTCACATTTAATGTGTTTTGCATTTACATTTACTAAATACAGCAACTGTAGCTAGCTGGGCCCTGGGGAGAGCTGGAAGGTGCACACTTTAGGTAAAGGAACAGCCACTTCTCAGTCTGAATAATAACTCCTGCCGGGCATGCAACATCAGTTAGGAAAGTCATTGAAATCATCACGATGAACTAGAAACCCAGATCTTTAGTTAAAATCTCCCTAATTTTAAAAGTTTGAAAGTGCTTTGAAAACAATTTTAAAGATTATGTGAGTCAAATGAAAAAGAAAAAGAAGATCATGTCTGTGGATTGTGATGGTATTTAAGCAAACAAAGCCTTCTCTTTCCCACCTGAATGTTGAGCCATACAAGCATTTTGACTGAGGTCAAAATGTCAGCTTTGATACTGATGATGAGCTGGAGAATAAGTCACTCAACTCCCCAACCTGTGGATTTGGTCCACGAGTCTCCAGGTTTGTTCACCTGACTCAGTCCCTGACTTTCAGAGTCTACTAGGGGCTTTTGTTTGCTGCCAGTACGTTGATGAACATCTACACAAGATCCAACTCCACAATACCGAATTCTTGGAGTTAGGTGTGCACATGGGTTAGGAAGTTCTAGGAGGACTCTATTGCCCTTTTGTCTCAATTTCTGCTGAGACCTCTGGACAATAGCTGGTCAGTACTCCATGTTCTAATTGGAAGGGTCGGAACACCTATATAGGACTTCCAAGGAAGGAGCAACAAACCAGTTTTGGGGCTCTCAACAAACATCTATCTCAAAATCGAGTTTGGAAGTAATGGAGCATATGTCAGTGTGTTTCATCTCAGCCCTGCTTCCTGCGCTCATGGGGAAGGGTGAGGTGTCTCTTTCCTGCCCCCACCAAGCCTGCTGAGAAGTTAGACTATATTCGAGATAAGTGCCTCCGAGGGTTTGTTGAGCACAGTGACAGCCCTGTGGCTGCAATGCAGCACACACATGTGGAAATCAAAAGGCAAGCAACTGTCTGGCTGCACTCAGGGCAGAGAGAGGAGACTAGACTGCCCTGGGAGCACCTGTCCTCCCCCTGAGGATGGAGACTCAGGAGTATCTCCCAGGACTGGAGATGAGCAGTATGGGAGAGAAAGAGCACACTGCAGCCTCAGAGAACGCAAAGGGATGCCATAAACCCAACAGGAGATGAAGCTGCAGAGTCCCAGGAGCTGGGGGAAGAACAAAGATGACACGCAGAGAAAAATGCACTGCTCACATCGCAGAGAGCACGGTAAATGTGTTCTCTAAGAACCTCCCTCCACAAAAGTGCTCAGGAGACCATTTTCCCTGGGGCTCAAACCTATGGAGAGCTGTTTTTCAATATTTAAAGAGAAGGAATCACTAGTATCCACCTAGGTAAGACCTCCCTTGCTTCTTATCTCTCCCTCCTCCTCTGCTTCAACCCAAGAAGAACTAGAGTCCTCTTGGTAAGTGAAGAAAGAGGGGAAATACAGGGAAAAACCACTATGCCCCAAGTTAGATGGGGAAATAGAAACATTCTCCTCCCACCCAATACCCACTGCAGTTTCTGGTGGCTATAGTCAAAGACAGATGCTTTAAGGTTGAATGAACTTCAGAGGTTTGGTTATTAGATACAGATAGATAGATAATTTATTTGCTTATTTATTTATCGAGACAGAGTCTCACTCTGTCGCTCTGGGTAGAGTGCTGTGGTGTCATCATAGCTCATAGCAACTTCAGATTCCTGAACCCAAGCAATCCTCTTGCCTCAGCCTCCCAAGTAGCTGGGATTACAGGCTCCAGCCATAATTAGTCTTCCTTCTTTCCTTCTTTCCTTCCTTCCTTCCTTTTTGAGACAGAGTCGAGTCTCACTATGTTGCCCTCAGTAGAGTGCTGTGGCATCACAGCTCACAGCAACCTACAACTTCTGGGCTCAAGTGATCCTCTTGTCTCTGCCTCCTGAGTAGCTGGGACTAAAGGTGCCCGCCACAACACCCAGCTATTTTTTTAGAGATGCATTCTCACTCTTGCTCAAGCTGTTCTCGAACTCCTAACCTCCAGCAATCCACCCATCTCGGCCTCCCAGAGTGTTAGGATTTACAGGCATGAGCCACAGCTTCCAGCCCTTAGTTTTTCTATTTTTAGTAGAGACGGGGTCTTGTTCTTGCTCAAGCTGGTCTCAAACTCCTGATCTCACACAGTCCGCCTGCATCAACCTCCCAGACTGCTAGGATTATAGGCATAATCCACTGTGCCTGGCCTGAGATAGATCTTTTAATTACTGAAATCAAGTTATTTTGTAATTAGAGGTGACTGGAAGACATTTTATTATCAGCCAAAGAACAGAAAAATGTGAAGCCCCTCCCCTTCTCCTTGTTCCCCACTAAGTTTTTATCTAGGAACAGCAGAGGAAGGTGGGTTTAAATAGGTGAAAGAATAAAAAAATTCAATTCCCCTTTTTGTCTTTAATTTTTGTAGAGGCAGGTCTCTGTGACCCAGGTTGGAGTGCAGTAGCACAATCACAGCTCACTGAAGCTTCAAACTCCTAGGCTGAAGTGCTCCTCCTGCCTCAGCCTGCTGAGTAGCTGGGTCCAAGATTGCTCTTGGACTCAAATGATCCTCTTTCCTCAGTTTTTCTTTTCTTTTCTTTTTCTATTTTTAGTAGAGATGGGATCTTGCTGTTGCTTAGGTTGTTCTTGAACTCCTGAGCTCAAGCAGTCTACCTGCCTCAGCCTCCCAAGGTTCTTGCCAACATGTCCAGCTAATTGCAACATTTTTTGGAGACAGGGTCTTGTATCAAACTCCTGGCCTCAAGGAATCCTTCCACCTTGGCCTCCCAAAGTGCTAGGATTGCAGGAGTGAGACACTGTGACTGGCCAAAGTTGTCTTCAAATTGCACTCAACGAAAGTCAATTTTTTGTTAACATAAATACCACACATATTTTTAGTTGAAATGCTACATATATTTTTAGTTACTGAAAACCCATCTCACATCAGCTTGCATAACAGTTTTGGGCACAGCTTGATCAAGGCCCCAGCTCCTCTTATCTCTGCCCTCCCTCCATGCTAGTTTCTTCTGCACATCGGCATTCTGTTTGGTGACAGGAGGGCTTCCAATAGCAGGTATAGCTCTGTGCTCCCTGGTTGCTTCTGAAGGGCAAAGCATCATTCCCACAACGACAAAACAAAGTCCTTCAGTTCCTGTTAGGAAGAAGCCCCTATGTTCAGGGAGGTGCCCTGTACTGGCCGGAGTAGGCCTGTATTAACTAATCCACTCAGTGGAGCACAATTCCACTACCCAAGACCCTCCACAGACACTAGAGAACAGATAAATCCAACTGAAATGCAAGGCTGCTGCTCAATAGAACAGAAATAGCATCGATGTCAGTGAGAAGGGAAAAATAAAACGTGCACCAAAGGAGGTGAGGGGGGACTGAATAGCAGACATGGCCTTTGAGCAGTAGCCTTTAAAGAGGGAAAGGAACTGGGATTAGGTAGAGGCCAGGCTGGAGAGGGGGCTGTGAGGGGATGGGCGTGCAGAGCGTCAGGACAAGACCCTCTGTTAGAAGAAGTAGTGAGAGAACCCTGGGCCACTGAGCCATGTGATTATATTACAGAAATCATAAGTAGTTGGTTTGTTGGGGCAAGGGACTCAGGAGGCGGGGGAGGGATGACACACTCAAACAGGGTAATTGGGAAGTTTACTAAAGGGCAGGACCAGAACTGGCCTGGTGCTGGGGTGTGGAGAGTAGCAGCAGGAAGCTGTCGCCATCCCTCCGTCTCAGGGAGCCAACCCCTAGGAACCTGGTAGAATTTGCCCGGTCTGCATGACAGGAGCGGTAGCCCTTGGTACAGGGGGCTGCAGATGCTTAGCAGCCTGGCTTGGACAGGGGGTTTCTGGGAAACAATACCCTGACCTCTCCCTCTTCCTCAATGCTGGTGCCTTTTTTTTTTTTTTTGAGACAGAGTCTCAAGCTGTCTGTACCACCCTGAGTAGAGCCATGGCATCATCATAGCTCACAGCAACCTCCCACTCTTGGACTCAAGCGATCCTCTTTCCTCAGTTTTTGTTTGTTTGTTTGTTTTGTTTTTAGTAGAGATGGGATCTATCTGTTGCTCAGGCTGGTCTTGAACTCCTGAGCTCAAGCAATCCACCTGCCTCGGCCTCCCAGAGTGCTAGGATTACAAGTGTGAGCCACTGTGCCTGTCCTACGCTGGTGACTTCTGTTGGGTAAAATCAAACTGATGTTGGAAGGAAAGGGAGGTCGCTGATGCAGTCTGTACTCTAGCGGAGCACCCTGAAGCCCAGAGCAGAATAGAAGAAGGTGGAAAGTAGATCCAGAGGGACAAATAAAAAACATCCAGCACAGAAAGAGGGACAAACATTTGGAGGAACAAACAGAAAATACCAGATATACTGTGGGTCCGGAGACTAGCGGAAGGTGTGGAAGTTGGAAGCGCTTCTGTCCTCTAGGGGGAGCTCAAGGACTTCTCGCTTTCCACTCACGCCTTCTCCGCGGAGGAGGCGCATCCAGGGAAGCTGAGGGTAAAAAAGACTCCAGGAAAGGAGCCCTTGACTAGAGGACAGAGCCAGGAGGAGGAAAGGGGTTGCTCCTGAAGAGGGAGATCTCCCTTTTGCACTCTAATTTCATATTTGTATTGATTTTTAATAGCAATTAAAAGAATCAAAGCTAACGCTAAGTATTTATATTATAATGCCAAGTGCTCACAGATTCTTCCAGTATGTACCATTGTAATTCTCGCATTGTAGACTAAGTGTCTGACAGATCCGAGACAGGAGACCATTCCGTGCTCGTGTTTTTCTCCCATGCCGCTGGTTTAGTCAGGTGGGTCAAAGGTTGCCTTTGTTTACAAGGCCTAATATAACCAGGGTAGGGTCCATGGAAAAGGAGACATCTCTCTCCTACCAGGGAGAGATTTCCTGGTAGGATTTGTCTTCATTTAGCAATTTTAAGCACATATTTGACGATTGAGCACTTACCACCTCCAAGCTCTGAGCCAGCTGTCAAGGATACCCAGGTGAACAGGTTCCAAGCACCACAGAGTAGGGTGTCAGAGCCGAGTGAGTGGATCTGGGTCTCAGGTCTGCTATAGGCTACCTGTGCAACCCAGAAAAAGCACTTACATAATTTAACTCTCTGTTTCCTCATATCTAAAATACAGATAATAAAAAAAAAATAGGGAACACTTAGAACAATGCCAGGTACGTAGTTAATGTCACATATATATGACCTGCTATTCTTATAGCACACTGGCAGCCTTTGAGAGACACAGAGGAACAAGAGCAAGTTCCTGGGCAAGTGGGAAAAAGCTAAAAGGCCACCTACCCCACTACTTCGGGAGGCACCACTTGGTCCAGCTCAGCTTTTGAGTTTGAGACTGTAGGTCTAATTCAGGGGTGACAGAAAGGTGTTTTTGTTTTGTTTTGCAGTTTTTGGCCGGGGCCGGGTTTGAACCCACCACGTCCAGTATATGGGGCTGGCGTCCTACTCCTTTGAGCCGCAGGTGCCGCCCAACAGAAAGGTTTTTATATGACATTTTACCTCTGATGGATTGATGCTGGCTGCCTGATCTACTGTGTTAAGAGAGATTCTCAGACTGCGTGTAAAGGAGAAAGAATGCCGTGATAGGTAAGTGATGTCTGCCATTGAATGAGGATGGAGAAGAGGCATGTCATCCTAGCACAGTGTTCTTTGCCTACCATGACCCTTCAGTAGGGGCAGCTGGGTAGGACTCAGAGGTCTTGATTATAAACGCAGGGTAAGGTAATCAACCTTTTCAGTTTGCCTAGAATGTCTCAATTTGGGCACTGAAATTCCAGCACCCCCCCCCCAAATCCCTCAATCTTGGGTATATCCCAGCCAATTTCACAGTGTTTTTCATCTACCTGACACTATAAAAAATAAAACAAACCAAAAAAAGCTATCAACTCTGACCAGTAGGAGTCCAATTTCAGCCTGTGCAAATGCATCTTATACTGGCCTGTTATCATATTCCCACCTCACATCCTCAAATGTGCTTTCCCTGCCCCTACTTCACAGTAGCTGACCTCCATAGCTCTCTCCTTTCTGGGCTATTTTCCCTGCTATATCCGTTGAAGACTTAGCAGGAAACAGATGGTACCTTCAAAAGGGTTTAGCTGAAAAGAATTTCATGTAGGGATTGTTTACAGGGGCAAGGGCAGGGGCAATGGAACCAACAGGAGCTGGCAAGACACTAGGAGATTTGTCCTCACCACAGGAGATTTATAGGGACTAGGGGAGGGGTCCTGATGCCAGCCTGGCATCAAGTCTGGAGCCTCGGTCTCAATTGTGGTGAGGCAAGGAAGCAAGAGGTGGAGAGGGTAGACATCCCTAGCCTTGCTCTCCTCCTGTCCTCTGGTGTCTTGCCAGTGCTTTCTTGCCAGAGAGAGAGAGGAAAAAAATGCCAATGAGATAACAGGTCTAGAGGAGGTCAGACTCCCAGCCCACGAAGCATGACAGGAAAGGGCAGACAACAGGTCTAAGAATAACCAGCCCAGGCTACTCTATTGTCACTCAGCTTCCATTCTAGCCCTCTAGCCCCTTACTTAGCCAAAGAAACTCAGGTACTCAACACAGGGAAAACACATGTCAGCTACTATCACTGAAGGATGATGAAGTTCACCCCTTCCCAGAACCTAAACTGCAACTTAAGTCACCACCAGGATGCAAGGCAGCAGAGGAAAGGGAAAAGGAAACTATTACAATAAAATAAGCTGCGACAGCCTCACATTGGAGGAGGTCTAATCTGGTCATCTTGACCTCCTTTTTCCACAACTCTTTCCTTGATCCCTCGACCTCACCCATCTTGAGGTGTTCTTATGGGATGGGGTGAGCCAGCCCTTTGTTTTCTCAGGATCTGGTGCTTATGGTTCTTTGTTGTGTATCTGCTGCTTCTCATTGACATTGGACTTGGGAGTATAATGAACCGTATGGGCTCTGGACAGTGTTTTTACCACATAGCAACAATCCCAATTTCTCCATGGCAATCAGAATCAATCACATTGGCCCATTACAGACACCCTACTCTCTGCTCTTTTTTTTTTTTTTATAATTTTATTGAATCATAATTGTGTACATTGGTGCAATAATAGGGCATGATGTGCTTCATATACATTCAGGAATATTTTGATTGTACTGTTACAGATAGCCTTCATGGCATTTTCTTGATCACTATATAAAGACATTGATACTCTACCTTTAATAAGTTTCACCAGTACCCTGCTGAGATGCACCGTAGGTGTGTTCCCACTAATTGACCTCCCTCCACCCATCCTCCCCCCTCCTCTCCTCTCCTTTTCCCCTTTCCCTGTATTCCTGTGCTATAATTGGGTTTTAGCCTTCATTTGAAAGCTATAAATTAGCTTCATATTAGGGCTGAGTACATTGGATACTTTTTCTTCCATTCTTGAGGTACTTTGCTAAGAAGAATATGTTCCAGCTCCATCCATGTAAACACAAAAGAGGTAAAGTCTCCATCTTTCTTTAAG